>BOSO01045221.1:0-15911 GCA_018403395.1 Gorsachius goisagi | reverse complement strand
ACTGCAGGGGGGTTGGACTAGGTGACTTCTAGGGGTCCCGTCCAACCCACAACATTCTATGATTGAATGTGATTCTGTGATAAGATGTATCCTATCATGGCTGTTTTCTGCTAAGAACTATTCCACGGGCAGCTGAAAACCAGAACAAAAAAGATAACTTTTAGCTACTACAATTAACTTGTTACTCCTCTATTTTATAAGCAGAGGAAAATAATCTGGAAAAGCATTTAGATCGGCACCATCTGTATAAAATGAATGAAAAATGTGAATTTTTTGGCTTAAATAAAAAATACAGCCAACTTCATTGGTATTTAATCTGATAACAGGTCTAAAAATGTAAAGTGATACATAAACACTTTTTTAATATGCTTGTCACAATTTCAAGGGGTTTCCTGAGTTTCAGGCTCTCTTAACTACCTGCTTCATGCCACAGGAGCCATGACTAGACAAATCGGGGATTCCTCTCCTTCACTAGTTTCTTCTGTTTCTGACTTTCAGAGGTGCCATTATATCCTAATGAAAGATAATCTTAGTAGGTCACAGAGGCCATTTAACTTTGTGATGGGATGTTTTGCTCTGTGAGTGTGAACCACATCACTATTTTAGGATCACCAGTTTCCAGGAAAAGGAAGGCTTCGATTTTGTCTGCTCCCTTAAAAGAACTATACAAGCACAATGGCAGTTAAAAATGAGTTTATTATGTTAAAATACATACCTTAAAGGTGTTGGTTTATGGATAGTTCTTTAGTGGCAGTGTCAGCTTCGCAGGTCCTTCCCCGTCTTTATGGCGTTCCCTCTGTTGTTCCAGAACAGCTGTTTGTGTAGCCACACCATGAACCAGATTAGAGAACTGATTCAGCTGAAAGTAACCTTTTACATATAGTGCTATATTTTTTTATGTGCACTGCTGTCTAATATGCGACCACAGTCTAAGAAATCAATTTCTCTGTTTGGGAGTATACAAAAAAAGGCTGTCACACTGGCTTCAAAGTTCTTTGCTCACTTCAGTTAGCAGGCTTTCAAACTAACTTGCAACAAACAACCCATGGTTCTTTAAACTAAGATCCAGTTCTTTTGCAAGCCATGGCCTTAAATGTAGGCTGCAGTTAGACATTTGGCAATTCACTTAGCTCAATCAACACCTGTCCTCCCTCCCCCTGTCTCTGGCAGATCATTTCAGCACCAATATCGCTCCTAGTGTTGTGACAGCAAAAGCATGCTTCTGCAGCTGCATAAATAATGCAGTATTTTAAACTGCTCTGTCCAACAAATAACCAGCAACAACAAAATTGCCTGTTTTCAGAGCTGCTGAAGAGATGTGTGTTTAGTAATGCTGTTACCTTCCCTTTAATGGCTTGATCCAGGGTGACATCTTCCCTTATGCAACAGGGTGTCATGTGCTAATTTTCTGTGGGCTTCCTGCATTCCCAGGTTCTCATAAGCGATTTGATCAGAACATTAACCTGTTCCTTCTGTCTCATATGCTAATAGCATTATGCCACTGCATCATCATTGTCATATAATTATATTATTGGAATGCTATTCACAACTGTGTGGCCTTCACCTGTGTGTAACAACTGACATTAGGTAAATCTATTTATAGATTGCAAATGCATTTTTCTTTGGCAGTCAGACAGGTAAAAAATGAACTGTTTTGCTTCTGGATATACATTAGTTTAAGGGTATATAGCGTACATACAATTGATAGCATATAATTTCAGAATTATGATGTATTAACATGTATGAGAATGTTCCCTTGTGCTCATATATATGTCTCGTTTGTTATTGTTTGTATGTCTCAAATAATATAAATAAAGAATTAATTTCATTATTTACTCTTAGTAGATACTAGACATACTGCCAAGAAAATGTTTGGGATTGAGTGGCACAGTAAGAGAGACTTTACTATGTGTCAGTAACTTTGGGACACCCTGTGACCATCTTTGAATTAAGCTAGATTTTGTAAAAGCAAGATGGATAGAAATTTTGGCTATGTGGAAATAGGACCACTAATAAAACAAAATACTGCTATTCAGCTGTAAAATAGTTATTTCATATACTTGTGTAAAATAGATAAATAGTGAAGTACTGTTCCTTTCTTTTAGTACAGTATGGCTTGCAATTTGTTTTGTTCTCCTGTGCTCACTTTTTTTACCATCTCCTCCTTTTACTACAAACCCTATATAGACTATAAGGGATGTGAATTACTCTGAGAATTCCAGATAACTGTATGTGTCAGAGATATTTTTTTCGCTCAAAGGACATGAGTATTTCCAAAGTAAATCCAGGGAGGTCAATGGAATAAGATTTAAGCTATGGAGAGGCATTCCTTTTCAGACCTTATGGCACTGATGGAAATGGTTACTAATCCCTGCTGAATATGGCTGTCACCAACAGAACATTACTGCGTCTGCAACAATCTCCTGTTTATATGAATGCTCTATGATCTGTTTTAGAAAATTTGGGCATCATTGAGACATTTTCCCTGTTTAAGGTAGACCATCTGTGCACACAGATGTAGTTGAGAATAAAACTTGATCGTAAGTTGTCTTATTCCTTGTGATTGTTTGTTCCCTATCCAGTAAAGTCAGTTATTTGTCTCAACAAAAAATGGCTTTTGATCATGTACTTCCAGTCATCATTTTGCCTTTAAGAACATGTTTTATTTAAAGTAATTATGAATGCTGAATAACTTGGTAATCTTCACCTTAGGTCAAGAAGTCAATATCTAATTAACAGAATATTCACCTTAAGAATCAAAGTCAGTTTCATATGTAGAAACTTAGTCTAATATTATTGATAACATTTCAAATGTAAATCCCTGAATTATACATGCTTGTCCAGCCTAATTGGTTGGTTAGCTAAGAAATTTGTTTTATCTACAGTACTTTTATGGTTTAAGGCTGTAAATTAGGAATAATAAAATATCAGATTAATTAGGTAGTATTTGGGTTTGTAGTAGAAATGTCTTGGATTTATCCTTTAAGAAGGAAAAAAACCAACAGTGGGCAAAAGGCAACAAAGCGAGATCTGGTTGGCACCATACGTCAGACTCAATGTTCCTTCTTTTTTTTCCTCTGCACATTATCTGAGATACCTATTCCATGCCCCAACTCCTTAATTTAAAGATTAGATTGGCAATTAGTTATACATGAGACCTACATATGTCCTATGCAGAACAGTATACATTGCACAAGGGCTTGGTTTTGAAGTTGAAGATACATTGCAAGTTGCATAAAGTATTCTATTTTGTTCCATACAGCATCTGCATGTTGAAATCTGCAATGTATACCTGCACATTGAAGATTATTGCAAAGGCAATATTGTCCAACTGTGTGAGGGATATTTTGACCAGGGCTAGAGAAAAGGCTTTACATTGCTTGAAAAAATAATGATACTGAGTTGAAGCTCACATATTTCTAACAGATTAGTAGATTAATTTGCAATGGCTTCTCCATTATAAATGCTGCTTCCAATTTTTAGGTGGCTTGTATTTTTTTTTAAGCTTTAAAATCAGAAGAGGATGACTACTATATTAATGGTGCCTGGACTATTGACTGGCCAAGAAAGTTTGATGTTGCTGGAACAGCTTTCCATTACAAGAGGCCAACAGATGAACCAGAGTCTTTGGAAGCACTAGGCCCTACTTCAGAAAATCTCATAGTCATGGTAAAGTTATAATTAATATATTTCTGAAATCTGAAATATGTATTTGTGTTCTGAGAAAAGACAAGGCCATGAATTAAATCTAACATGATAATATATTCTTAGCAACAGAAAGGAAAAGCTTGATAGAGAATCAAAGGCTAGTGTTGGACTGGTAGTGTTGGACTACAGTGAGTGTGGACAAAAACTCATGATGGTTGTTGCACTTCCGTCTATGTCACCTGCAGTGATATGGCTGTGGTGAGAGTTTGGATATTCCTTTAAAGAAATCACAGGTGTGATTCCACCAAGCTAATGCTATTGGCCATTGCATTAGGGGAAAACAATGACCTCAGCAACAGTCTGTTGCAGTTTCTTTTTTTGCTATTATTATAGTCACTACAAGTACAAACAAGAGCAGAGCTAAGTTCATAACTGCTATGTAGGTAGCTCCTCACAAGATTTCAGGGAGGACTGTTGCATGTTTGCACAGTAATGTCCTTACCCAACTTTGACCTTACATAATTATTCAGCTGTCAAGTTAATTTCCATTAAGATGTTAATTTTATTAAAACTGGCTTTTTAGAACAATTACATTAAGAATAAAGAACTTAAAAAGTTATGTTAAGGGGCAGGAAAAATGACAAAGCTCACCTTAGACAATAATACTTTTCTTTTGCATATGTTTTAAAAGTTAGTCCAGATTCTTTTGGGAATACCTAAAAGAACTACTATGGCTTCCTTTATTATTTTTTTTTCCTTCCATAGGACATAACACACACCTTTATTAAATGTCACTGTAGTTGCCCTCTGCTTGCCTGTTTTAATGGTATAACCAGTTGTTTTCAACTACAGATTCTGCTGCAGGAACAAAATTTGGGTATAAGATATAAATTCAATGTTCCCATCTCTCGCACTGGCAGTGGAGACAATGAAGTTGGCTTTTCGTGGAATCATCTGGCTTGGTCAGAATGTTCTGCAACTTGTGCTGGAGGTAAGATACCAGGCAGTCAAGCTACGGGTAAACTGAATTGCAAGATACACTTTACTGCATAATTATCTAGGTAACTAATTGAAAACATTTCTTTCAGACATGCCTCAAATCTTAATTTAATGAAAGAACATTTATTTTATCACAATGGATTTTGTTGTTTTCAAGTACATTTAACATGTTCAGATGTTTTTGTTAAATACAATATATTGTGGCACAGTGTGTCTCAGCTGATGCGTCTTCTGAGATTCTCTTGAGGTTGGTATATTCGCTTTTCACAGGTGCTTTTTTGATGAAGGACATCAGAAGTTTTAAATAAGGAGATTAAAAAACAGAAGGCAAATAAAGCAACTGTAAATAAAGAGATGTGTCTTCCTGTGTTTGTAGGTATGCTTCACATAGTCCTAGTCAGCCCTCCTATCCTCCAGCCACCAAAGTTTAGGATGCATACTGGCAGCTCCTCTGTAGCAGGTGATAACAACCGGACTATACTTCCCAGCCCATAGCAGTATCTAAGAATTGTTGCCTTTTGGCAACGGTGGGGGATTTGTACGTTGTCCCATGTGATTCATCATGGGTGCCTTTTGCCCACAATTTACTATATTCCTAATCCTCCCTCTAGTGGCCACCAATGCAATTCTTTACCTCTGGCTGGGAGAGCAGGACAGTTGGCTTCCTTCAAAGCCAACACCATTGCTGCTGCAAGGACTGGTGAGTAGAAGTGCTGTGTGAACAGTATCTTTCTTCTCTCTGGAGACTGAATGTATCATCTCCCCAACATACCTCAGTTTCAGAAGATACTGGAGAGCGCTTTAAATCCACCTCAGAATTTCAGTTTTCCACTGCACTGTGCCCCACCCATAGCAATAGGAAGACATCATATTTTTTAAAGAACATTTGTACCAAATATATTCTTTTTTTTCTGGCTACTGGAGGGATTCATATTAAGAACCATCCTGACTCATCTTTCTACTGGAACCTGATGTGGCTGTTACTAGATGTTTGCTGTTTAAATACAGCTGTTTGCTTAGCTGTGTGTAATACACAAAGAACAACACAAATTCTCTTCTGTGCCACTAAATAGAGAAAGTCCTGAAACAAAGTAGAGGAAGGTGCCAAATTTGTCCAGTATTTTTACTGTTCATTTGTTGGATTCCTGGGTGGCAAATTGCTTTTTTAACTACTATTTTAGCAATGGTGAGTCTGGTAGGAGAAGGAACATTTTAAAGAAGTATAAGAGGGGAAGTACCTAGCTCAGCAAAAGACAGCTCCAAGTATCAACCTTAGAAGTCCGGACAAATCCTATTTTTATGATAATGAGTTAATGATGCTTTTGAAGTCATGGGAAAACCCCCATTGATTTAGGCAGAGACAAGATTTTAGCCATGGATCTTCTGTCACATAGGTCGTTGTCATATCACAGATTTGACAGTATACAATGGAAAAAATAATTGGCTCTAAAGGAGTAAGCACTTGTCTAGATTAAAATATTTTGACTCGGTTAATGAACTTCTAAGGGAAGATTTGTGAATCCCTGAAAACTGCATATATTTATTCATTTGAAGCTTGAAGGTTCTCTTTGGTAGCTTATGGTGGCTAAACCAGGCACTTTTCTCTCTTTCAGCTTAGTATGAGGATATATTATGGTCACTTATGTTCACTGAGCTCTGTGTTCAGGGAATAAATATTTCGTTGTAGCTATAATTCATCTTAAAAACTGTATCTGTTTTCTCCATATGAATACCTGCTATTCTTCCCAGTTTATGAAACACCTTTCACCATATGCCAAAAGAAGACACAATTCTAAAAAGGAGCTGAGTCAGGGAGAAAGAAAATGGAGACAAAGGTTGTAGAGACAGAGACCATAACTGGAAAATGTGACTAATATAAATACGAAGTGTTGAGAAAACTAAGAAATGAAACCACTGCATGGCTTTGTTTATTTCTGTAGGATTCATTGTGAAGTCTGTTATTGAAGTTCTATTTACTTGAACTCTGTCTTTAGAAGGGACATTTTGCTCTACATCAAAGGATAACAAAATATTAAAAAGTTAAAAGATTTCTTACTGAAAGTAAAAAAAAAAAAAAAAAAGGACAGTAATCGTGTGAGGAATATTAGTATGGAAATTATTTTTTATATATGAGGTTAAAAAAATTATACAGTGACTTTGGTACAGGCTGTGAAAAAGTTAAAGGCATCACCATTTTCCCGCCTCTTGTTGTAGTTGGTGTAGCTCACTTGTAGTGCATCTGATCTGATCTGCATGACTGATCAGGGTTTGATCATATCATATTCCACCCTCATCTAGGAAAGCTGTAGATATAGAGATATAGATATAGAGCCAGATAGATTTTTGTGTCAAAGCTGTAGGCAAATCTAAATTCTAATCATCACATTTAACTTCTGTCCATCTCTGAACATGTCTGTATTTTAATGTTACATCTTTTTGTCTAGGTGTATGTAACGCTTAAAAGGCTGTCTTAAAATAACATCAAATTCGCAAGTCTTTAGAAACCAGGAAATTGACAGAATTAAGGCTGACCATGAAATCTTAAATAGTTTTCTGTTGTTATGGCTGTTATGTGAAACAGGTATCAGTTGAGCAGGGACCATTCTGTGAGGCTGTGTCACAGGCTAGCTCATGTCCACTCCACACTACTTAAGTCTAGTTCTCTCTAAATCATACTGACTGTAGCTGCATTACTTACCATTTGACCAAGTCTGTGACTCTTTAAACGAAGTTATTACTTGATGTATGTTTTTTAATTCAAAGAATCTAGAAAATAAAAAGTGAGAACTACATTACAGCCCACCGAAGTGATATTTCTGTATTGTGAACTTGAGGATATATGTTGAATGTCATGAAGTAGAGCACAAAGGCTAGAGCATTTTGGTAGTGTGAAGTTTAAAAAGTTTTGGAATATTATATATTGTAGAAGTGTCCAATCTTTGTGCAGTCTCTTCACAGTATTTTGAGAGCAATCCACTGCATTCAGCTGTTCCTAGAGCTGCTTGTGGACCTTGTCTTGGGGAAGGATAACTAGAGCAGTCAGGAGCCAAGGAGCGAGCTAAGAGCAAGCTAGGAGCAGCCAACTATCTTTAATTAGATGGTAATGTGCTGTCTTTTCCACTGGACTTCTATATTATGTTCATCTCTGCTGTGCTGATGAGTCACATCTGAACAGTAGAAGTGCTTTAACTTTTCAAGCAGGACTTCTGTTTGAGGAAGAGCATGGTAAATGGAATGGTAGGAAGGAGAAGGAGGATTTCCTGCTTACAACAGCTCAATGTGGTGCTAGAGCTCTGGATTCCATTCCTGCCTCCCTTGTGTGGTTCTCATGTGATACTGAGCAACTCAAAGCATACATTACAGTCTTACTTGCTAATTATCAGTCATCATTATATGGGTACCTCTCTGGAATGTCTGACCTCTGAAGCATGCAATGAATCTCGTCATTGCGTGAAGTGTGTGTAAAGCAAAGTATCCTGAAAACTCAGCCGGACACCTGAAATCAATGGACTCTTTCCACAGTAGACACTACACCTCCTTTCCCCCTGTATTCTTCATCAAGTGGTCTAGAAGATAAGTTTGTGAAACAAACAGTTACATGTTTCGATTGCCTCTAAAAAGCAGAAGGAAGTTAATCTTTCTTTCATGAGAGATTCTAAACTCTGTATTTAGGTAGTGTCATTCATGTTAAAGGAGAAAATAAAATACTCCATAGTTCCTGTGCCAGTGAACATCATGTTCTGTATAGTGAACCAAGCAGAAATAAGTCTCTGAAGTCTGACGTTTATTTTGGTATTTTCTTAAGTTTTTCTAAAAATAGGTTCTTCAGGTTTACCAGGCTTGCCTGGTAACAGACAACTCTTACTTTCCTGGATTCATGTATTCATGTGTAGGATAAGAATATAATTTCATTCATTTTTAATATCTGTTAGTATCTGTTCTTATGTTTAGAAATTCAGAATTGCAACTTTTTTGTGTGTGTGTAAACTAGAACCAGTATTTGCTCTATTGAAAAAAACTTTTCTTTAAAATATAAGAGTATAGTATTTGAGCTAGTTCTTCCTCTCTGGGAACAGTATGTAAAACTGAGCTACATGTATTCTCCATATTAATTCCCCTTTTTCCGGAAAGTTCACTGATAACTGTTCTATTTGTGAGTCAAGAGTTCTCAGATGGAAAGTTTGTTACTATCTCATATAGGTATTTATAGCTGGTAGCAGACTTGTACAAGATTACAAGAAAACAGTACCAGAGAATACCAGAATGTACAGTGCAAGTTTATCTATACAGAGAAGAGTGGGAGAGAACACAGGGTATTCAGAAGGGATGGATGCATGGATGAAGAGTTCACTGAAATCCAGAAAAAATGATGACAACAGAAGATTTTCTTTTAGGGACCTGATTACTTTATTGTTTAATGAGAAAGTCTGAGAAAGAGAAAACCAGAATATGTAGAAATAGGAAATAACAAAAAATGAGAACTAGAATGAGAAGAAAGTGCTAAAATAGGAAACGGTGATATATATCACTTACAGATCACAGAATTGTAGTTTATTTACTCTAATGCCTGTCTTTCCTTATATGTGATTTTGTAGCTTTTTGGAGGCAAGTATACAACTCTGTTCAGATCCATAAGTATTCTTAATAAGGAAGTGAACTGCTGGTAGTATTGTTTAAAAAATTCCAACAAAGCAAAAAAGATACCCTTCAGTATGTTTTTACTTTTGTATGGATTTAAACTCCAAAAAGTGCATACCCCCCTTTTTTTAATGTCTTCCATTCTTAGTAAATTCTAGCAGTAAATGACAACAAATGAAAGCATTTATTATCTGGAATTTATCACGTATCCTAAAGATTAGTTTCGATTTCATTCATTCTATTAGAGTTCATCTCCAGGTGAGTTAAATGTCTTAGATACTCATTTTTTTAATGAAATAGTGTACCATTGTAAGTAAATTGTTTGCTGTCCAGTTTTCTTTGCTGCTCATCACTCTTAGTAGAGTGGTGCCTACTATGTTTTTCTTTCATGCCCTCAGATGAATTATGAAAATATCTTTAAACAAATAAAACATATTTTTCCTCATCAAGAAAAATGTAAGTTTGGCTCTGTGGTGAACATCTTGTGATCTGATGAGTGAGCTCAGAAAGTATGTCTGGGTTAACCAGCGTACACTGGTTTTAGTGATGCAGGATTCACTATGTATTGGTACTGGCATCTTTACAATTAACTGTTACAATCGCAAACCACAATTTTTGGGATTGCTTTTAAAAATAGGTACAGCGTTTACATGCCTGCAATTTTAATTTAAGAATGTGCTTCATGTAATTTAAAATTTGGCTGCTGAAAGTCATGCAGACTATTTGTAAATTGAAATCTGCAAAACATCTCAGTTCTCTGGAGATTATGGTCACTAAACCACTGGAGTTTTGTTTTCTATTAGAATTGCATTGACCAGTCATGAGGACATTCTATGTCTTTTATTATAAACTATAAATCTGTAGATTTGAAAGCATAGTGTTTCTGTCTAACTGCTTGTAATTATTCCCCCAAAAGTTTAAATTAACTTGTTTAGCTGTCCTTTTTAGATTGTTTTAGGAGAGACCATATATTCAGGGAAGAATTGATAATTAAAAAATATTTTTCACGGCCCACATGGCTTAACCAAGTTGTAGCTGTTCTCTGGGTAAAAAGTTTACTTCTAGCCTTTTCCATTTCTTTTTCTTGTCTTAAATCTAGAATCTGAATTTTGTTTCTGAGATTTTATTTTAAATAACACTGTAATTAAACAGTAGTGATGTAAAGTTTACATACTGTGTGGCAAGATGCTGCAGAACATTTTAAAACTGGATTAATATATCTCCTGGCATGGATTAAAGATTCTTCACTGTGTGAGTGAATAGTGGTAAATAATGTCTTACGGGTGATACGCTACTTGAGCAATGTTCAATAAATAATGTCTGACTTAAATTTTTTTGAAAACTGAGCACAATGATACTTTGTGGTCATAGTACTTCAGAGTACTTTCTTACTACATAGCTCCTCAGAAATGAATTTACTGAGGCTGCCAATTTTTAGCCAAAGCCTAGAAGGAAATGTGTTTGATGCCAGTAGGAAATGCAGTGAAAACATAACATTAATATCTATGCTATGCCGTAAATGTGTTTGTGAGAATGGTATGCATTGTTAAAATGCTTAATTCTATAGCATGTATAAATTAGTTTTTAAGCAATTATATTTGAGGGAAATACCATTATGAAGGCAACATTCAGCCTATTTTATCAGCCACCGAGAGAATTAAGTGAGCTTGCGATAGGAAGGATAAATGATTTTTCATCAGTCAGAGCTGAACATAAATTCTATGTCAGCTAGCAGAGCTGTGTTACTAGCATTGCTGTTTGGCTAGACCTTCTAAATACTAGAGCTCGTCATGGTGAAGTTTGAGTAGAAAATTACAAAATAAATACTCCTACTCCGGTTGTCAGATCTGATTTTAGTTTTCTTCTGTTGGTAGTGTTTGCATAGATTATAGAATTTTAAGTGAATGATCTAGTCATAACTTCTCAAATATTTAGATCCTCCACTTATTTGTCAAGAACCAAAGGAAGATATTATAAAGGAGAGCCTAATCTGATAAACATTTTTCTCTCTCTTTCATGTTGCAATTGCAATTGATGTGTCTTTTCTCTACTGAAGTAGTAAATAACTGAAGAAAATAATCTCTCACTCTGTGTGTGTATATATATATATAACAACGCTAAACTACTAACTGATTTGAAATTTTGAAGAAAAGTATAAAGATCTAGAAGTAAGTGACAGATGGGGCAAAGTGTAACATGATAGGTCATGCTTGACTAGCCAGATATATTTTAATATATAACTGATTTTCTAGACCAAGGAAATACAGTAGATTCATTAATCTAGAATTTCTTAAGGCTTTTGTTGTCACCTACACCTACACCTAAAAAAGAATCAGAAAAAATTTGCAGACTAGGGGCATGCTTAACATGTAAATTACAGGGCCAAAAGACAGTGAGCCTAGTGGGCTTCTTAAAAATCTTTCACATGACTCATGAGACTTCAGCTTTTCTTCTTCCAATAGCAGCATAAAAATTAGAAAGCTCTGATGAAATTTTCTGACAGTGCAGCACTAGGAGACATATGGGAAAGACTGGGATATGTTGTAGTCATGATAAAGGCAGATTTGATTTTAGAATGTATTTATTTAAAACTATTAGTGACACTGGATAAGGGACTAGTAAAATCCCTCTGGAGTGCTAGGCACAGTTTGCATTGTGGCTGTAATAAACTCAGGTGTGAGCAGAAGCAGAGAAGGTTGTCAGGTTGACCAAAGGAATGGTGTATCTAACAACACAGAGGCTGCAAGAGGTGACTTGGTTAACACAATAAAGTTACTTAAACTGAAAGACAGTTTTGACTTTAAAAAAATAAATTGGCAATTAATGCATCTGGAATGGAAATTGGAATGCTTATAGTAGTCACACTACAGAGTGAAATTCAGAGAAGAAAAATGTACCTGGGCTTAAAGTGGAGCTCGATCAGTTAATGAAAGTGGTTACATAGAGGGGTTCCCAGCTATAGAAGGGTGTTGTTTCTAGTTTTATGCTCCCAAGTTCCTGTGTCCAAGGGTATTTAATTGTCCTTATAGTGCAAGATCTCACTGAATTTCAGCTTTGTATCATTTCATCTAATTGAAACATTAGGTGCTGAGAGTGCTATAAATGGAACACCTTTATGTGAAGCTCTAAAATCTTTGATACCTGATGGATTAATATCAGAACAAGAATATCTGTGTGTTAACACAACGAACCAACAGCTGTGGAGGCATGTAATTCAGGCCCGTGAGGGTCCCCCGTGCTAATGATTTGTGCTGTTTCTCAATTCCAAACGGACCTAACTACCTAGCAAAATTATTTTCTTCCAACATGTAAAGCGCATAAATTGAAAATTAGCAAAAAAACCCCCAGGAGGTTGAATATTGTTCAGAAATGTTATTTTCTTTTTAGCTTGTTCATGTATATTTGTGTATGTAGAATACACTTGGAAAACAGTCGAGCAGCCTTCTGCACTGTTCAGTGGCACCTGCTCTTGTCTGATAGGGCATCCAGATACATGTAGAAGGAAGAGCAAATGGAAGAAGCTGACTAATTATGTGGCTCACCTGTAAGACATATGGCTCATTAATCAGTACCTTTTTCATAAAGCTTACTTTAAAATGATTGTGATGTTTATGGATAACCTTAGACGTCAGGCATGTGAAATGATTTACAACCTGATTTAAAGTGCCTAGTTTGTGAAGGTTATGTGTAGCTGTACTCAAAAAGTAGATATCCCAGCAGCAGAGCTCCAGGCTCTGGATTTTAGATACTGCAGTAGAGTGAACACTCCAGCATTAGGCATCTTTGGTCTCAGCATGGTTAATGATTTTGAGGTGAGGTGAGGAGGCAGGTGATTTTGAGGGTTGATACAAAGTTCTCGCCTGCTAAACAGGCATCCTCTAAGAAACGGTATGTTGAGTGATGAATCTAACTCCTCTCTTGCTTGTCAGGAACATAAACATTGGAGTTGAGGGCACATGGAACATTTTTATGTGCTTAGGATCCAGACTGCTGGGTTTTCCTGAGAGTATGTGAATTAACAAGGCTCTGTTTTTACATGAGGAATAATACCCATATTTTGCAGGATGCCATGACGCTTATCTATTAAATAGCAATTACTTATTGCTGAGTGAAGAGATTTCAGCTGGGAGTACATCTCCAGGAGAATACTCTTAACTGTGTGCCATAGAAAGTCAAGGAGTTTAAGAGGGTAGGGAAGGGGAAGATTTTTTAATAAGTATTCTGGGCCACAATGCAGCCAGGGATGTAAGATTCATGTGGCCCATGTCAGGAAGACAAGAAAGGAGTTTAATCTGTACCAGAAAGTAAGGTGTTCATCTAGCACAGGCAGGTATGGATTTTCATCCTTGCTGTCAAGATGGTTTAGACATTTATCATCAGACTGTAAATGAATAAAAACTAGAAATAATCTACAGAGTAGAAACCAGTTTTGCCACCTTAGCTAAATCAGCCCCTAAGTCACAGAAGTTACGGTGTGCTTATGGGAACTGGGAATCCCCTCAGGGGGAAAAGGGATCATACCTACTCCTACATCTGCAGCCTCATGCAGGGAGTGCATGCCGTCCTCCAGACTCATGAAAAAAGGCTACCATTTTCCCCATGTCCTTTGCACATAAAGTCATGAAGACATTTCACATTCACTTCTGTCTATAGACTGGGAGACTTCCATTCATAGGCAGCAGGTTGCTTTGTGGGCCAAACTTCAGGCATCTCAAGGCTAGGCTTGACTCACTGTTGGAATTAAATACCTGAATTCTGTATAGGTCACATTTTAGGAACCAAAGTAGGAGATTTGATTCTTGTCCATAATGAATAACAAAAGAACCAATTGCAAGGTAAGTTGTTTAGCTCGTTTAAAATGAGCAAAAGGACTACAAATACTCAGTAAAAGAAAGCCCATGTTTTTAGTGGGATGTTTAGTGTCTGAAAAACATATCTAGAATTAATTTTATTACTTCATGTCTACTTCCTATAAAAAGCTTGTCTCAAAATGAAGAGAGGGCTGTAATGTAAAGTTGGCAGATACTGGAAGCCAGGGTGTTTTAATCCCTATTTAATTGTTTGCATTTCATATTTTGGAAAAAGTTCAATAATTGCTTCTGGTTTTAAGAAAGGTTCAGGGCTTTTTGCAATTTTTATCATATAAATAATCCTCTTAATTCAGTTTTATGACTACTCATGTTCAATAAGAACTGCGTGTGAATTGCAGATCCACAGTCTTTTTATGCTAGCGAACGTCATACAGCTTGTTCTAAAAAGAGGAGGTGGCCATGTGTACTACTCTTTACAGCAATACTCTGAGCTGCACTGTTGTCATATCAATGGTTCTTTAATGCCTTTCTTTAGATCCTGTTTTTAAAAAATCAGAAGATCTGCTTAATACGTTACCTTATAATGTTACATTGGCAGTTACACGTCATTGTTTTGGGAATAATAATCAATTCTAAACTGCCCTGTTCATGGTTAACAGTGAAAAAGGAGCTGGGAGTGCCAGACAAAATGAGCATTCACAGAGACAAACTGCATCTTTCAGAATGAATAATGCTTCTATTATTTTAATGAAGAAAATGTTTATAGGATGACATGTATAAAAATGCAACACTGTTTCACAGTATTGCTGGTTTATTTTAAACCAGAGCACATAAACAATAATTCTGCATTGAAGTGTGACCACATTCTAGTTGGTGATGTTTTCTTTGGAAATTTAAGTGTCTTCTACTAGGAGAGGAGGGTAGACAGAAAATGGGTTTTGTGTAATACACAAATAAAAACAATCTGTTAGTGAATCTATAAATACATTCCCTTTGTTTTAGAACACAACAGCAATTTAAAATCCTCTCGCAGTGAGGCAGCCTAAAATTGAAGGAAAATGAAATGTTTATTGTGGTGAGGGAGCATTCAGCCAATTGGAATTCACACCCCTGCACCATTCAGCCAGTTAAAGTGGGATGGTAGGATTAATAATCAATAGGTGAAACAAACTTTTAATCAACAAGTAGAAGAGCAAGAATGATTAATTAATGGTGTTTCATTTCATCCCAAGGTGTGCAGAAACAAGAGGTGGTGTGTAAAAGACTGGATGACAACTCCATTGTACAAAACAATTACTGTGACCCTGACAGTAAGCCTCCAGAAAACCAAAGAGCCTGCAACACTGAGCCTTGCCCACCTGAGTAAGTCATCAGTCACTAAGATGGACATGTGTTTTGCATAGATAGAAGAGTCTTTGTAATCTATAATAAATCCCATTGACCAACTGTGTATAAAATTCTGATTCAGTATCAGGGCTCTGTCTTATCAGACAGGATATTTGGTTCTGGTTTTTGGTCATGGTTTCTTGTTCCTCTGAAATTACTTGTGAAAAATACATACTTTGACCTAGAGGAAGCCTGATTTGACAGAGTAACGATGGTGTTTATACCGCGAAAGAAGCTCAGACATTGTAAGTAAAGAGATACTAGCAAAGCAGTTTCTTAGGGCATAAGCGTCAGATGTCAGTAGTGCTCAGAGTAGAACTGGGGACCATTCTTAAGGCAACAATGACAGAAGAATCTTGAGGTGGGACTAACCTTGCTGTAGATATTTATATCCGGGGAACTACAGACCAGTCAGCCTGACCTTGGTAC
>BOSO01045085.1:0-11058 GCA_018403395.1 Gorsachius goisagi | reverse complement strand
AGCCTCCTTGGGGCACCCCCTGCTCTGGTGGGGGGTCCTCCCCGGGCTGCAGGGGGAGATCTGCTCCCCCGTGGGCCTCCCTGGGCTGCAGGGGGACAGCCTGCCCCACCAGGGGCTGCACCAGGGGCTGCAGGGGAATCTCTGCTCCGGCACCTGCAGCACCTCCTGCCCCTCCTTCTGCACTGACCCTGGTGTCTGCAGGGCTGTTCCTCTCGCATATCCTCACTCCTCTCTCCCAGCTGCTGTTGCACAGGTTTTTTCCCACCTCTTCTTAAATCTGTTATCCTAGAGGTGCTACTTGGAGTGGCTGGCATTAGCTCTGTCAGACATGGGGGGAAGCTTCTGGCATCTTCTCACAGAAGCCACCCCTGCAGCCCCTCCACTATCAAAATTTTGCCATGGAAACCCCATACAAGAGCTTTGCATAACTTGAGAAAATGCAAGAGTAATTGTGCAAATCTGCACAGAAATCTTGTACCATGTGCACTTAAGCAATGAACACTACACATTCAGCAAGCTCAGATTTGGGTAACAGGCATTCTATGATGTGTAACTAGTGCATACTTTAAATTTTTTAAAGGCTCTAATTTTTTTTTCTAATACACTGGGATTATGAAGTGGGCTATACAAATCAGGTTTGACTTCCTGAAGCTACAAACTCACCTGTGAAGTCTTTGTTTAGGCTCATTTGGGAAACATCTGTCTGGGTTTCTTTAACTCAAGCTAGTCTTGTTACAGGACAGACTACTAAGATGAGTTTGTCTTCCTTAGAGTCAAATAGGTTTGAAGTTTTCCTTTGTTGAATTCTTCTTGTAACTTTCTTTTCAGTAATAATGGCTATTGTTTTTCTGTGGCCAGGTTTGCCTACTGCTCTGTGATGATGACCATATTATCTGAGTGTGGAATAGTAATGTTTCTGCTTACCATGGTAGTGCTCACTTTCTTACAGTCAGGAAAGAAAAAGAAGGGAGTCAAGGTTTGTGCTGGGTATCCTGTTTTGCTACCTGATTTCCCAAAGTATTCTCCATATTTGGTTGGTATTTTGTCTGAATATACTTAAAATTTCTGCATAGTATTAACTGACGTAAAAGAACTAATGATTTATTCTAGACAACCTGTTTGCTCCTTTCACAGGTATATAAAAGCATAAGTCAATTTTTTGGTAGGTTTTCGTGCCTATCATGTCAGGAAATAGAATCACAGAAAAATTAAAGTTGTATACTATTTCAATGCCAAATGTGTAATTAAAAAAAATAGCCTTGATTTATGACATCTAAAGAAATTTTCTTTACCCATCTAGAAAGTTTTATTTAATCAAATTCAAATCTATTTGGTTTTTATTTTGAAAAACACTTCAACACTGAAATACTATTGCTACCTGGCTTCCAGTAAGAAAATACCTTTATTTAGACACTTGAATCCAGGTTGGAATAAAATATTCTTAGGTGTAATATCAGTTTTGTAATATTGGCATAATATGTGATTTCTACCACTGCCTTTAAATTCAGTTGGAAGTCAAGCTTGCACTACCAGGGCAAATTCACTACCAAATATTGCAATAATCATCTTTGTACTTTCTACCCAATTTTTCAATTATTCAGATTTCTGTTAATGAAGAAAACTATTGCCTGAAACCATGAAAATGAAATTTCAATTCAGATTTGATTGAGAAAGCTTGGTAGGCTCTTTGTTCTTATTTAAGATGGGAACTATTATATGCAACTTCAGCTGCGTGAAAGCTAATGCTGTTTTCAGGGGACTACTTGTTTCCTGCCTCTTGATACGCAATTAATTGTTTTCAGAAAGTGTCTGTATTGTTCTGTTGATGTAACAAAAATGTAGATAAACTTTTATCACCCAAAACCCCTCAGCCTGGTATTTTTTTTCTCATGTTTACAAAGCCAAATGTATGTAAGACTGCAGCACTCTATATAATAAGCTAAATTTAATTTGATGTGGTAACATGGGTGGTAACGGTGAAGAAACATAGCTTTCGGTGCAGCTTGCAAGCCTGCCAGGAACCATGGAGATGTACTCTGGCCTACTCAGAAGCTCTTGCACTCATGATCTTTGCTAGCACTATTATTAGTGCTAGCTTATCTCAAAGCTATGGCTCTCTCCTCATTGTAGGTATATGAAATATGTATTTGGGAGAAAGGAGATTGTAGAGGCTATCTGACCAGAAATTTTTAAAGAACACATTAATCCAAATATAGGTTTACAGAATATTGTCTTGTATACAATATTGCTTGTATATTTAAATTTGAAAATGTTAGTAAAACTGAACTGTAAACTTGTATTTAAAGAAAGGAAGTGATAATTTACATGACTTGTGAGATAAATGACGAAATATTCTGCTGTCTCTTAAAAAGTGTTATGATGACTGATGACCTTAGAAATACACCTAGGGAAAATTAAAGGCTTGAAAAGAAATTTTGTATTCTGAAATTTTCTGTGATTCTTGGTATTTATCTATGAAAGAAGAGTTTTGACAACATGTATAAGGATATTTTCTTCAAGGTAGGGGAAAAACAACTTAGCATAGGAATCACGATAAGAGGGGTACCCAGCCATGAAATAACTGAAGAAAGAAAGAAAAGAAAAAAAAAGATAAATATTTATATAAAATCTCTAACTTTTTTAAGCAGTCAAGGAGGCAGGAGGAACATTGGCCTCAAAAGTTTTTGAATGATAAATCTAACATGCAGAAGAAAAAAATACTTTTTTTTCTTGTTTTTTTCTTTCTTTTTTAGCTTATTATTCCTGACAACCTGAAGGTCAAAGCAGAGACAGGGATAAATTACCCCGAGAGGACAGTGACGTGGTAAGAACATTAATTTTCTTTCCCTGCATGGAAAAAAATAGATAAGAAAATGAAAACTGTACAAATAATGGTTCACAGCATACAATTAAAATTTTGACTTGAATCTTTGGTTCATGGTGTGCTTTATTGACATCTAAGGGTAGCAGAGAGTAGTGTGATGCTGCTTGAGGATATTATACATAGTGTTCACATAAGAGAGACAGGTGTCTGATGTCATTGATTGCTAAACATAGAGCACGTGGACCTCTCTTTTTTGCATTATCTCTGGTGTGTTACTTGAGGAATTTCTGTCATACATCATTTTTATTTTTATTTAGAAAGTAAAGAAGAATATTGTCTGCTGCCATCCAGCCTGGACAGAGGAATTGCTCTAATGCTTGTGGGGGTGAGATAGCTTGATAATGATGCTGCAGCATGTCGTGGGTGTAGCAGGGAAGAGTGGCCACCACTATCGGTAGAGGCAGGTTCTCTCAATGACTGGATAGAATTATGCTTAAGCAACACTACTGATACCATCCTAAAGGCGTGGCACAGAGTAGAAGCTGCCTTGAGACAAGAGTTGAACAAACAAGGCTGAATGCTATCCACATGCTCCAGATGGAGAGAAAGACACAAAAGATGAATCATCCCGTTTTATGAAAAGTTTTTTAATATATGTAACTATCTTTGCTCAGAGAAGAACAGCCACTATTAATACAAATTCTGTCAGAAAAATTTCTATGCCATTGAAATCATGAAGTAAGATGATGTTACAGTCTTCAGCTTCCCATATCTTTAGTCCTTGCCCTAATGTAGTTTTCACTTTGTTGGAAAGTGCCTAAACGTAGTATATACAGAGACTCATCTTTTCTCACAATTTTTTCTGATGTTGATATATCGAACGCTTAGGCATTCTCTACTACCAGAGTAAGGAAGAGGCTCTGTATGTGAACCCTGTAAGTCTAGCTCCAAACTTGACTCTCGTGAAACCTATTCTTCAAGTATGGTCATGATTGCACTTGACTGCCTCCAGGAGTAGCAAGACCTTATTAGTGTTATCTTGAAACACTGGACAAGATCATTATGCTTTGGCAGTATAAGTTAAATTGTTGAGGGTAATACAAAAAGAGGATGGGGCAAAAAACAGGTGTGTGGAGAAAGGTAAGCCATGAGATTAGATAACGTTTGGACAAAATCAATGGAGTGATGTCACTGGAAGGAGGTGGAACCTTTGCTGGCTGTCAAGATGCCTGTTACAGCCATGTGGGTACTGTCTGGCACTGTTGGTACTTAACATGATTTCATTCAGCTTTATACATGAATATACAAACAACAGTAATTAAAATAATGCACAAGAGGGTAAGCAAAAAAAATTCCATACCGAGACTAGCTGAGTCTGATTTTTCTCTTTATTTAATGAAAATTAAACTAAGATGACTTGGAAAGTGGAGATGGGTACCTGTGGGTAGCTAGGGGTTCACCAGGGAGGATGAAAGCCGGTCATCTTCTACTTCTTTCCATAGATTGCTTTGAATGCTTGCAGTTAGCTGAGCTGTGTTCCACTGATGACATGTTTCTATCTTTGCCAAAATGAAATATAATGCTGTGGGAGGTAAAAGGTGTCCAACAGTTCTCTGTGAAGAAACGCTGAAAGCTAACATGCTCAGGAGGCAAAAGTTTCAGGCAACTTTTTGAAGGATTGTTAATTTGCAATAAACAATAAAAGAACCGTGTGGTGTTCTGTATTCAGAAAACCCCTTGCAAGTGACTTGAAGAGAGAAATAGAAAAACCATTAAGCATCTTCAGGAACAAAGCTGAAACTATTAATAGTTCTGTATCACCTTTTAGGATGAGAGTCATATCTCCGCTGTTGCAGCCTTGCTATGGTCTCGCCAGTATTGCGTGCTTCTCCCTATCTAAAGGGGAAATTGAAATTGTAAGGTGTCATCTTGTTAGTATTGTTCGTATTTCCCTCTCCATATGTTGCAGATAACATTTTCTGTAAGGATGCTTGCTTCACAATGTTGTGCTGTAGTTCAAAATTGTGGTTAACTGCTGTGGGTTTCAAAAAAGAGACTGATGAGTAAGCTTCTGCATCTGCAATGCCTCCATGAGCAGAGGTATTGTTCTATTTTGGACCCTGTTTTAGGACCCTTCAGAGTAGCAGGACTGATATTTTCTCAGATTGCCTTAAAAGCTTAACAGGTTTTGTGGTTTTGTGATGTAATTTTTTTATTATATTCTTGGGAGGTAGAAACTGGTAGGTTAAATTATGAACTTTGTCACTGTTTATTTTTCATAGTTGCCTACAGGTGTCTGTGGGGAGTATGTGCGCATGTTTTACTGTTATTCCACAGCTGCTTCAAAAAAAGTATGGAGAATAGATATGCTATCATGTAGCTAATCCAACGCATGTCCCTGGAATTGTGATCCTGGGCATTATATTTTTTGTTCAAAAAGCTCTAAAGGTTTTGAGACCTGTAATTGTAACTGATGATTACAAATGCTTGTAAACAACAAAAAAATAATCAATCCAGCTTATAATTGCCATTCTTTTGCAGGAAATGCATGAAGATGAAGTTTTATTACAGGTAGGAGTTCAAACTATGACATAACAGTATTTTTTCTTTCTTTTTTTTTTTTGGAAAAATTAATAATTTTGAAAATTAATAATAAACTGCATAGGATTTGTCCATATGCTTTACTGCTTTAGGAATTCTTTAATGTATGCTATATTATTACTAAAGCTGGTGCAATTGTTTAGTATTATGGGGTTTTTTCTTTTTTTTTTTTTTTTTTTTTTTATACACACCCCACTGCACCCACTCCTTCCCCCTCAGACCTTGATGATGCTTCTGTCATCCTATTTAATTGTCTGTTCTTTGGGAGGATCCTACAAAGCTTCTAATGTTTAGTGCAGTTCTAGTCTGTTGAGTGCTGCTGAAACACCTTGTTTGGAATTCTGTTTTGTTGTACCTTCTTCCTTTAGGGCAGCTTTGAAGAGACTGTTCTCCTTCTAGAGAGCCACTGTGTCTTTGGGGCCTGGCATTTGGATATTGGGTTGGGAAAACAATAATTTTGCTGCACTGCAGTCTGTCCTGATATTGCAGGAAGTTCTTACTGAATCATAGAATCACTTAGGTTGGAAAAGACCCTTAAGAGCGTCAAGTCCAATCATTAACCTAATACTGCAAAGTCCACCAATACACCATGTCTCTAAGTGCCATGTCTACCTGCCTTTTAAATACCTCCAGGGATGGGGACTCAACCACTTCCCTGGGCAGCCCATTCCAATGCTTGACAACCCTTTCTGTGAAGAAATTTTTCCTAATGCCCAATCTAAACCTCCCCTGGTGCAAGTTGAGGCCATTTCCTCCTGTTGTATCGCTCGTTACTTGGGAGAAGAGACCAACACCCTCCTTGCTACACCCTCCTTTCAGGTAGTTGTAGAGAGCAATAAGGTCTCTTCTTGGCCTCCTCTTCTGCAGGCTGAACAACCCCAGCTCCCTCAGCCACTCCTCAGAAGGCTTGTGATCCAGACCACTCACCAGCTTTGTTGCCCTTCTTTGGACATGCTTCAGTGCCTCAATGTCCTTCTTGTAGTCAGGGGCCCAAAACTGAACACAGGATTCGAGGTGCGGCCTCACCAGTGCCAAGTACAGGGGGACGATCACTTCCCTACTCCTGCTGGCCACGCTATTCCTGATACAANNCTTGGCCACCTGGGCACACTGCTGGCTCATATTCATCTGCCTGTTGACCACCACTCCCAGTTCCTTTACTGCCAGGCAGCTTTCCAGCTGCTCTTCCCTAAGCCTGCATGGGGTTGTTGTGACCCAAGTGCAGGACCCTGTACTTGGCCTCATTGAATCTCATACAGTTGACCTCAGTTCATCAACCCAGCCTGTCCAGGTCCCTCTGTAGAGCCTTATTTAGAGGCATTGCCCTAGATGGTAAAGCAGCATAATGGTTTTTTATCTTACACACTGCTAGTTATGCTCTCAATGCCTCACATTAATCATCCTTTGCGTTTTCATTGAGACATTGGTTTGCCTTTGCTTGGACCAGTTGCCTGTGAATCTCACTGAACTGGCACCATGGCAGCATGCTGCAATTGCCTTTGCAGGGTTGCCAGCCCTCCAGTATGTGCCAAGCTTGCACGATGCCTCTTGAAAAGCACAAGACCATATTTCCAGGTTCTGTTTCCGATTGCATTTCTTTCAGTTAATAGGTAAGCTTTTCCTTACACCAGTGAGATCCATACTTGTTCCAGGCTAATATCCAGACATCAAAACTTACATCAGCTACAGCTATTCAGCATCAACATTAACGCGCCACATCTCTCTCCTAGCAACAAGACTACTGTTCCCCTGCCACCCCATGGATTCTTTGCCTGACCCATCCTAAAAGCCAAAACCGTCTTTGCTTCTCTGACTGCAATCATCTGAATTATTTCACCTTTCCTGTTTTCCTGTGAACACTTTTGACTTAGTGACTGTATTTCTTTGTAATGGTTTCCCAATTGCTGCCGTGTTTAAATCCTATCTTGGCAAATGGACTTGGGAATCCTAACAAACTGTCATAGGTAAGGTCTGTCCTGTTTACCAGTTACAGATTCTTTGACTTCAACCTGGGTAGCTTGTCTAAATGGTTTAAGTGTGTGTTCTTTGAGCTGAAGCTTCAAGAAAATCTTGCCTCCTGTATTACATAAGAACTGAGAACCTTGATCTACTATGCCTAAATGTCATGGCTTCCTACAGGACATGTCCTTTTAACTTACTGCTATAGTTTGTAATGATGTCCCTAACAAAAGCTCTGCGTAATGTTCAGAGTATTTTAAGAGATGACTCCATCATCATGAAGAGAGACATTTTAGTAATAGGAGCTTCACTGTGTACAAGAAACAATAACAGACTAAAACAACTAGAAACTGAATTCAGACAAATCTGGATTAGAAATTAGGAGCCACTTTTTTATTATACCAGCAGAAAAAGTTAACTATTATAATTGCTTACAAAGGGGTTATAATGTTTTTTCAGCCAGAATCTTAAAATCAGTATGGGGTAATGCTTGAAAAGTCTATAAAGTTGTAGTCTTCCTTCCTGAAACTCATTGTTCTTTTTCCTGTTCAGGAGGCAGTGAGCCATTTTCCTTAATTAAAACAAGAATTGTTTTATTTGCGCTCTATACTGGACTAGCTAGGCTTCTTACTCTAGTGAAACATAAGTCTTTCTGCCCTCCTGCATGGCTCATTCGTAAGATTCAGTATCAACTGCCTCTCACATTGGATTTAGGGATCCTGCAGCAATCAATATATTGAGAAATATACTCAACAAGACTATTTAAATGTTTGTCTATAAAGTTTGTAGATAATTTTCATAGAATATTTTTTTATTTATAAATAAAAATAAGTATAAATAAATATCTATTTAGACCACCTACAATTTTAATTGCTTGGATGTTACTGATCTCCCAACATCTATCTCCAATGCATGCTCACACTGGCTTAGCAGGGCAAGGCAAGTTTGAGCTGTTAAGTCCTTTTGAGGGAAAAACAGTAGGTTCAAAAAAGTGATACCTTCTCCAGTTCATTGTTAGCCTGGGAGATTGAAGGACTTCTTTGTACTGATGTTTGCTGGCATTAAGGTGGGACGCAGGAAACTCAGTAAGTGGAAAGCTATGGTTTGGCTATTGACAAAGGCTACTTTGTAAAGGCTTTTTTTCTTTAGTAGCTCATGAACTCCATCATATGTAGTATGAAAACAGGAATTATGCAAGAATGTGTCTAGTGCCAAATCCATACTTATTAAAAAGGGCTTGATAGTCAAACAAATACATTTTAAAGATCAGTTGGCTAGAATACAGGCTGTGTAATGTTTTTGTTGTCAAGTGACTTGAACAATGGTTTTTTTAAAGAGGAAAAGAATTAGTGCTGTTGCATTGCGACAACTAAAAAGGTTACAGTATTCATCTCATGTAAATACCCAGAAGCATATTAAACAATGCTGATCTTGCATACTTTTTTTGTTTTTAAAGAACAGGCAACGCCAATGAAAAAAGCTAGTACTCCATACCAGAAATGAAAATTACTTCCAAAGGGACTCCCAGTCCTATTCTTTGTATCGTGGTGTATCTGTAAAGGCAGTCTCTTTCTTACCTGGATATAGCTTGAAGGGCCATTTTCTTAAATACAAAAAATGGAAAGTCATACAAACTTTTACTTTGGACATAGGATATGTATACATCTTTAAGTACTTACTTTGAATATGTAATAGCAAATCACAAAACAACTTTTTGTCAGTTTGTTGCCTTTTAATTTCAGTACATGTCCACTGGTTCTGCTTTTTTTGAGACAAATGTTTCCTTTTTCCAAAGAGATTGGATTTTTCTTAATGATTTCTCTTAATTGCTTTTTATGTGTAAGGTTCTTGGCACTTCTAAACAATTTGGTAGTCCTTTCCCATTTCCTATTTATGCTGTATCCTGTCGGATACCAAGTCACCAGAACTGAAGAGATAAGAAAATAAAGTGGACTATTAACATTTTCAGTTCTTATTCTGTTCTTTTCTAAAAGCAATTTAACATTCTTTCTGACACCTGGCAGCTTACACATTTTGTGCCAATTATTTCATTAAGTTGTCACAATGTTAGCTTTTTAGGACACACAGCTGTGACCATGAACTGGTATTAGTTCGTGACTGGCCAAGCCTCTAGAATGCAGTTGGCACAGTAACCTACTGCTCTGCATTGGGATGAGAAGATTTGCTTACTTTCCTTGCAGGGATAATGATGGGAGGTCCCTGTGGATGCTTTGCAAGCCCTTACCTGTGGCTTGTAATATACTGCATGGGCAATGTGGTCCCCAGTGAACCATCAACCACTTTGAACTCTAATACGAAATTCATCAGGTAACTTGGATACTTCTCACAAACTCTTACAAAGCTTAATCTTACTTGCAGTTTTTCAGCAGTATTTATCAGAGTTTGCTCTGTACATGTAGCTTGCTTAGAAACATGGAATCATATTTATTTTTTTGGAAACTATATTTCAAAAGTGGTGTTAGTATTTGGCTTTTTTAAATATATGGCTTTGTTCCTGTTAGCTCAGGGGGTTGATGCCAGCTGCCGAAGACTACCCATTTGTCACTTCTTTACTAGTCAAATCTACATGGCATGAATCTGTTTAAAAAATCTAGATTATACAGTTTTTCTGTGGATTTCTTTTCTGTGGATTTCTTTTCTCTGTGTTTTTTATAACCTGACCCTTCTTTTGTACTGTTCCACTCCATCCCTCTCCACTGCCCCCTCATCCGCAGGATCTAGAAACTGTTAGTGACATAACTAAAACAACTGAAAAGCTATAGGCTACTACGCTATGCAACATGATGTGTCTCGTCAATGTAATTGTCTGGCTATTTGCAAGTACTGTTCTGTTTTACTACTAATGTTTGCAGCTTAATGGAAAGAAAACTGAAGAAATAATTAGCAGATGACAGAAGTCTAAGTCATTTCTCAGGAGTGATTGGAAACAAAAAATATGAATTCCTGAAGACAGGAAGAATAGTATGAAGACATAGAATAGTATGAACATTTCTCCTCATATTAAGACTGTGGAAATTACAGTATCCTATATTATTTCTGTGTCTGTGTGTATGTAGCACAATGTTTCCTCTGTTAGGAGGAAAGATAAGGAAGCAGTCTTTGGGTAACGAGAACATATGGCTGCTGCTCAGCTTACGTGCATAATCTTCATGATATGTTACTCTCTGTTGCCTTATATAGTTCTCCAGTGTGGTGGGTTGACCCTGGCTAGATGCCAGGTGCCCACAAATCCGCTCTATCACTATCCTCCTCAGCTGCATGGATGGAGAGAAAATACAATGAAAGACTCATGGGACAAGATAAGGACAATTACCATTACCACCAATTACCATCATGGGCAAAACAGACTCGACTCAGGGAAATTCATTTAATTTACTACCAACCAAATCAGAGTACGGTAATGAGAAATAAAATCAAATCATAAAACACCTTTCCCCTCACCACTCCCTTGTTCCCAGGCTGAATTTCACTCCTGATTTCTCTACCTCCTCCCCCTCAACGGCGCAGGGGGATGGGGAATGGGGGTTGTGGTCAGTCCATCACACATTGTCACTGCTGTTCCTTCTTCCTCGCTCTTGTCCCCTGCTCCAGCCTGGGGTTCCTCCCACGGGAGACAGTCCTCCACAAACTTCTCCACCATTAATCCCTCCCAC
>BOSO01045042.1:0-10029 GCA_018403395.1 Gorsachius goisagi | reverse complement strand
TCTTGCATCCTCTCACTTCTTTTCTCTCTCCAGCTACTGTTCTGCAGCCATTTTTTTCTTCTTCTTAAATATGTTATCACAGAGGTGCTTCCACCATCACTGATTGGCTTGGCCTTGGCCATGTGTCTTCATCTGCTAGGCAGACTCTGATGATTGTTTTTCTCCTCACAGCTTGAACCTGGAGAAATTACTTAGTCTGAACCCCCTGATGTTCTTAGGTGCCTAACTACTGCATATTGTATGGCATACTTAGTGGTTTAAGAGACACAATGATTAGATGCCTAAATATTTTTGTTTACAAAACATGGAGAATGATGATTTTAAATGCCAGAGGCATAGTTAGGACATCTATGTTAATGTTTGGGAGGAGGCAATGAGAGCACCAGCTGCTATATGGGTGGCAACCATATGATTAGACAGGAAAATTAAGATTTCTGAATGAACAATTTGAAGTATCCCTTTGCAATTTGAGAAATGCAAACAATATGCAATTGACCATCTTTTAACCAAATCACTTCAGGCCAAGTTTCACAACATATTTACAGTAAAAAGATTTAAAATGAGATTTGCTCAGCTATAAAAATATTAGTTGGTCTGCTTTATAAAAAATTATGCCTATACAGTCTCATTAATGTCAAACACATGCATTACTGTTTTACACACAGTAGTATCAGTTGTCTATAGCTGTGGGGGATATCTGTGTGGGTAAACAAATTGGAGATATTGAGATCAATATGGCAGAGAAAGTAGTTGCAATGTTGCTTTCCAACCCACTTTCCCAAGATAAACTCACTGTATTATTTTTCTCAACATTATTTCCCACTGCTTCATGTTTCAGAATAATCTGTTTTTCAGGTAAGCTAAACACAAGAAATTACATGAGTTTGTAGAGCTGTAAAGATAAGCATTTCAAGGTGTCTGAAAGGTGAAAAAATTGAGCTACATGACTGGATACTATGAAAAGTATAAAGAAGATAATCAGAGATGAGAACAATTTTGTATGAATACACTTGGAGTAGACTGAGAAGAACTAGAATTTGTTACCACAAAAGGGTAATAACTGACTGCAAAATGTGACAGAAACCTCTGAAATGCTGAATGACACAGAGACCATGAGTATGAAGCAATGATTCACATTTAATGCAACATAAGAACTAACTCCCATCCAAAGAAAAGTATAAGACAGAAGGCTTAAAGCTGAAAAAATGTGTGAAGAACAGTGGAACTTGCAAGTACCACTTATTTTAAATGACAAAAATATCCGTGTATGCCATACAAACAACGAAACTATTAGATACATTCCTGGAAGATGGATTCACCAGGATACACATGTGTAATCAGTGGTTACGTACAATGGTCCATGTCCCTGCATCAGCAAGCTGACAACAAATACAAGGAGGAAGAACTACGGCACCTTTGCTTCTCATACTCCTTCCCTTAGCAAACATAACTGGCTATGATCAGCAGCAGAAAACAGAGCTAAACAGAGACTGATAACACTATCATATTTTCATAATTGAAGAACTGATATATTAATTTCTCAGACAAAGAATAAAAACAGTTTTGAGTATGAAACTAAGAATTCCAGTGTATCGTACAAACAGGTTAAGGTCTGCTAACATCTACACATATAAATGTTTTAATAGAATCAAAAAGTACTGTACATTGCTGGCAAAGCATAAAAGTAACAGAGGCATTGAATATATGACCTTTCAGTGTAGTTTACTTTTGCATCTCCTTCTGGACACTGGGTTTTACACTTTGCAAATTCTTCTGAGATCCTTTCAGTTCTCATATATGAGTATTTTGTTCCACAACAGCTATTGAAAACACAAATCCATCTGCATCTTTTTTTTGTTAAAGAATGTTTTTGTATTAGCTGTGCAGGCATGTAAGTCCAAAAGAACAGTGAGCTGAAAATGAGTGATCCCTGACTCACCCGAACTGAAAATACAAAGGTATCTTACAAGGTATTGTAGGGAACATAAATCTTTGATCCTGAGTGATGGTTTCTAAAGTAATTCTCAGGGCATAGTGTGGCTTACCTTTTTTTACATGTGCACAGTTTCTCACACAATGATGCCCAACCTGTTTGAAGCCTCTAGTAACAAATGCTCAAATAGAGTGCAATAATAATATTGGTCTTTCTTTGTTAGTGTCATGCAGCACATCAGATCTTCAAAAAAGGGTTATATGCTAATCCTTATTAACATTAGCTAAATATATAGCTTTTAAAAAGCATGGATATTAATAGCCATCTTTTAAAATTAGATTTTCTAATCCCAGCTACACCTGCAAGAGAAATTTTGCTTTTCTAAATGCAATTTTGTATTTTAAGTCATATTGCAGACTAATTGAATGTGCTATAAACTTCATTTCCCTTCATTAAACAAAAAATCCTATTGACTTTGAAATTACTCTGTATCTCCCTTATAGACAGATTATGTGACATGAGAGTGTCATGAAATCTAAAACCAAAAAAAAAGGAGGAAAATAAACTAAAATGTTCCTTCCAAGTCCCTGCTCACATAGGTTGATCTGTGGAAAAATAAAATTACTATGTTGAAATAAAAGTTAGAAATCAAGGGTTATTTACTGCCATATGATATGTTAGAAGTCTTATATGCATATATCAAGCATAACTGAAAACAAATGGTTTAGAAAAGTACAAGCTATTCAATGGAAAGGATAGATGACAAGTGTGAAGATTTGTCAGAATTTAATAACCCTTTTATCTAGGGTTACCAAAGAAAGAAGTGGAAAATATTTCAGACAAACATAAGAATGAAGCCAGAAGGTCTATCAGGCATGCCACAAGGCAGCTAGTGCCATGCAAGGACACTAGAACATGCAAAGACAACCAATTAAAATAATTTCTCTCTTGTTAAACAATTTGTAGAAACACCGAATTTAAGAAACATTACAGCAACAGGGACATGTAAGGACTGATCCAGTATTAACAAGAGTGGTAGATCAATATGTGACAGATTCACATTTGCATATTGTGAGATTGTTTATCGTGTAATACAAAGCTCCGTGTGATATCATGCACACAGTTAATTCAGGTGCTATGAAAGCAGTAAGTTAGGATGCAGTTCTGCTAGAGTGGAATTTTATTTAAATTCTTTGCATTCAATTCTTGCACATCATTACACAACAGCACAAATGATAGATTTTTCTTTTGTCTCTAGTATGCAGTGTGTGTAGAGTTGGTATGCCATGCAAGTTGAAGCAAATTCCAAGTAAAAGAGTATAAGGATAAGGTATAGGGATATGATTGAGCATTTCGATTAAAAAAAACAGAGTAAATTTTATATGGAAGAAGATGCCAAAAAGCTAATACACGCACCCAGGCATGTTGTAGGTATGCCAGTCTGGCCTTTCACTGTTCCATCCTAACATTAACCCTGTCTAAAGGGATCCATACTCACATAAAGTCTGACCATCCTGGCTGAATGGGACACTCAAAAGCTAAAGTTGTCACTGTTGCCATGCTGGTTTTTAATTTATATTTTGCAACAATTTTGTAAGCCTGCACTGTTATCCTGACTGTGCCAGATATTGGTAGAAAAATAGCTAATGGAAATTAAATCCTATTTGCACCAACAGAACATAAGAAGAGTAAGCTCTCCATCGTAGCTTGTAGCTTGCTCAGGGCCACACACTTACTTATGAAGTTTCCCCATGTAAATAATAGAATAAAATGGTGCCATGGGCTAATGTAAAATAGTGCATGGCAATTACATGACAATGCATGCCAACGTTACCGTGTAATTACCTGATAACTGAACTATTAACTTATCATATCCCTGCAGACAATAGACATGTTTCAATAAATTTTCACAGTCTTCATGAATTGTATCACAATTGCATGTTTTTAAAGAGGGACTTTTGTCTTCAGATCAGCTCTGCAGTCTCTAAGCCCTTTCTAAAGTTTGGATCACAAATTCATATTGTAACATTATTAAGGCAAGACACAAGATAAGATTGTATAGTATAATATAGACTTGCCTAGAATAACTGCGTGCTTCTCTGTCCTTTTTGTATGTCAGGTAATAATGTTTTTGTACACTTGTATATAATGGTGTTTATAGCACTTTCCTATGGTTTTTAATGAAAAAGCAATTGCAGCAAGTACTGTAGCATCAGGGATGGCATCTGAAGTCTGATGTAATCCTGGCTTACCCGGTCCTTGTGGCCCATATTAGCAGAGAGGAGGCTACCAGGTGCCTGGAGCATAGGAGAAGGGTTAGTTGATAAAAAAAAAACCCAGAACAATAAGGTTTACTGAAAGCTGCAAGAAGGACTACCTTTTGAAATCTTTGTTTGCATATGTATGTGCACATGTGTGGCTTTCCTATGTTGACCTTCAAACTAAGTACAGGTAAGCCCAAACTGACAGCAAGGTTACATCTGAACTAAAATAGCTTTTTGATTTTAGCATCTACAGAGAGGAATTTGTTTCATGTGCTTATCTCTCAATGAGTTGCTGAACTGCAGAATCCTCATAAACCAACACTCCCAAGCACATGGACACATAATGGAGCTTAAGAACTGTTAGCCCAGCTAATATCAGCAAGCACACACCCCACAGCTATATTCTTTTTTACTCACACAGTCCTCTAGCTGCCATCTGTTCAATACAGGGTGGAATAAATCCCTTTTGAGGTGTGTTAACACCATCCCTGGATCAGCATTTAAAAAAAAAGAAAAAGAAAAAAAATAAGGAATATTAAAGAGAAACTGTAACACAGTGTGAACTGCAATTTGTTAATCTGAGCGGTTAGGATTGTGAAATTTTATTGGCACCACTGGCTGAGCTCTGATGAGGGGAGTGTATGTATTTGCCACTGAAAACAAATACAACTGCTATGTTTTTGTTCTTCTACTATATTTTAACAGAGGAAATTTGGTTTCCAAAAAAAAATCTCAAAAATTAAGACTGCTGTTAAGTAACTGATGAATAGAAGAAAAAAAACCTGTTAACTCCAAAAGTAAACACAGACTTTCAGCTAGTCAGTCAGACTGACATCACTGCTGAAAACCAGAAATTTTACTGGCACACTAGCTCCTTAATGTGTGTGTGTGTGTGTGTGTATAAAGCCATTTAAAATAAAGTCAAATACTGTTTCAAAATGCCACAAACCTGACCTGCGCATAATTATGCTGCCACTAGCAAACCCAGTACTATTATGTACATTCTCTTGCCTATTTGCTCAGTTCGAAACTGATGAGAATATATTTTCTCTCACGGTTTCTCTCAAACATTAGTGACAAAACTCTCTTTTACTTCAGTGGCAGCAACATGCCTGTAGGTATAAACATTTACAACAAATGTATTGCCAATAAGTAAGGCTAAAGTGAGATACAAAATCGTATTTCATATTCTGAATGTGTAACCGACAATGTGCTGTGACTTGCACTAGACTACTGATGGTGGATACTAAGTAAGGGATCTATACTGTCACTATGTGTATTACAAACTCCATCGAATTGCAATGTAATTTCTATTGTAAGAGTAAAAATGATCCATTTCTATTTCAAAGGAGTCTTTGTTTTTTTTTTTTTCTTTAGGATTTTTGGGCAGACGGAAGAGATTGCCCACGGAGAATCCAGCTCATGATCTACAGAGTCCTCTGTATGCTGTGATGTGGCTTTTTAGAGCTCCTTAGTGCCATACTTGGTTAAGCCATTAAGAATCCTATCTAAATGGCTTTATTAAGTCTCATTGCTGGAACTGAGCATTTTGCTGTGAACTAGGACACAGAGTAATAGAGAGCTTGTATAAATTAGTTGCATTTCCCAGCCATTGTAGGAATGAAATCTGGGTGGGAGAAGGGGATAAGGAAATTGATGTACTTGCTCCTGTAAACTGTAAAAGGGAATAAATTGTGCTGCTACACAGTCAGTCTGAGATGGGTGCAACACATGAAGTTGACGTCCTTGTGTTGGAACAGAATGTCATGTCTCCAACACTTCAAAATGTTGCTTCACAAAGTTTCAGAAAATCCAGTTCCCAAAATAAACACTTTTGTTATTCCCTGATGAACTTTCTTTGTGACATACCCTTTGACCTGTAACATTTAGGCTGTTTCTGCAAATCTCCGTAAGTCTGAAATCTGAAAAAGCCCAGCATGGTTGCTCGTGAGATCACCATATGGGCTGTTACAGAAAGTAGAGTAACAACTTGGGGTCAAGCCCATACAATAGTTTGAGTTGTTTGCATGTGGAGGAACCGGCTGTATTTCATGTGCATAGCACAGAGGTCAGCTGTCTATAAATGACAAGGTCAAAAGCTGACCTTTCCATTTCATAGGAAATTCTGGACTTGGGAGGAGAGTGGGAGAGAGGAGGGAATTGTCTCACCCTGAAACACAAAGGATACATTTGAGTCTTTCCCATAGAAGGCAGAAAAATAATACTTTAAAAATAGTTTATAGAATTTCAAGCTGAACCTAATCCTGGGAACTCTAGTTCAAGGCTCCTCACTCTCCCTTTTGGCAGATTTGTGAGAAACCCAGGGTGCAGAAACCTTTCCTGTCATTGTCAGGCTGAAAGTTTTGGCATAAGTGTTTCCAGGGTCTTAGACCCATCACAGGATTGCCAGAGCATGCAGAACATGGCTTCATCATGGGACACAAACATAATACACCTGGAATATCTCAGAAACACAAAAATCCTCCAGTGTCTTATGTCACAACTATGGCAAAACCAACAGTTTAGCCATCATTTAGCTTGTGATGAATACTGTTTCACAGGAAAATTTTTGGCTGATATTATGTTACTTGTCATTTTAAGTGTGTTGTTTTAAAAACAGTTCAAGATCATTCAGGTTGGCAGGGATGGATCAGATGTGTTAAACAAATTCTAGAAAACTGTGTCCCATCTCTTAGAGAGGGGCTGAAGATCTTGCTTCAGCTATGGCCATCATTCAGTAGTCGGCAAGTAGTCGGTAAGTCTACTACTCAATCTTTGTGTGATTCTGGGTAAGCCAGTGGCTACTCTGTTTTGGTCTTCATAGTAGGAAGTGGGTTTAAGAATATTTATGTGTCCTAAGGAAGGGTTTTAATCCTGACTTCAATTTTATCCATATAGAGCTCTGAGCTTTGTGACAAATCTATTGAAAAAGCCAAATTCTGAAAACATAATTTTGCTCATATTTTTCATTTTTTTAAATTGATCTAGTTAGATTCAGGTAGGGTTTTGGGTGCATTTTGGGGTTGGTTTCAAACCATATGATTGAAATGGCTTTCAATGATACCCTTTGTGATTTTGTAACCAGTTACAGGCCCAGTCAACCAACTACATTTGAGATGTTTCATTTTATGCTTATTTTTTTATTTACTTTTGCTTTGTGTTTTGGAATACTTCTTAACACAGTCTATCACTGCTTATATCAGTTCACTTTACAGCTATTCCACACCACCACAGCAAGAAATGTATACAAATCAATCCCAAAACTCCACCAGTGTATACTACAAGATCTTACTGCATTAGAAGATGGAAAGGAAACTGGTCAAAACCATTATAAAAATACAGCTGGTGCATCACACAATTGGGAATCATTCAGTTGAAGAGATTATTGAAAGAGAAGCATTTTCCAGACTTTGCAGAATTTTCTGCGTTTACCTTCCTCTGGGGTTGGTGACACACACACACAAGCTACATTCAGAACCAAAAATCCCTTCAGTCTATTGAAGGATGATAAAACAGACAAGGTGGATTTTTAATAGAAAATTAATTTCTAAGTAGTAATCAAATTAAACATAAATTAGTATATATTCATTTGATGTACTGTATTCAAGTGTTTATCCAGTTAGACAACAATATCAACACCATGTGATTTATTTGAGCAGTCATAGTCAGGCAACACACATCGAGGAAATGTTGAATGCCAAGTATACAGAAGTTTTCATGGAGTACATTTTCAGAATAAATTAGAATAATGAATATGTTAGAGGAGATCATGATCTGCTCAGTGATATTCCATAGTCAGGAAAATAGGCTAAATTCATCTGCTAAATTATTCATTGCAAATTATTCGCTTAACTCTAATTGTGTTGATTAGTACTTAGCTGAGAAGGAGAACAGCAAAAAGCCAAGGTGTTAGACAAGGAAGGTGGATAAAAACAATATTATTGCTATATATTTGATTCACAATACATGTCTATCACCTGAAGGCCACGATATGCCTCGTGCATACTCTTAGCAGAAGGAGGTCATCAGCTGCCTCTAATCAGGAAGGATTTTGCTATGGTCAGCAATGGAAAAAACCCTCCTACTGCAGAGGGTTGCATTTGACAGTTATTTTCCAAGGCTTGCCTTAGGCTGAAAGTTTCTATTTTACCTCATCTCCCTTGGATGGAACCAGTCATGTTGGTTATCAGTGTTTTGTCCCTTCCCTCCCTCTCTTCCCATGCTGCAAGCTTGAGACAAGGGATCACATCTACTACTACTGCCCTAACCAGGAAGGAGGAAAACAAATCTCTGGAGCTGTTTTCTTTCCAAGTTTGAGAAGAAGACAAAGAGTGAAATTTTCTGAACCTGTAAAATTCCTAAAGATTTAGTCATTTCCACAGAGTAAAGAACCAGCTCAGAGCTAATTAATGGAGAGAGGAGGCCTGAGAGAGAGCTGTACTTGAACTGATGGACAGAAAGACAGATACACACCTGGTCTCCTGCCTAGAGTTCCTTTCCTCCTGCCTATATAAGCAACAACTTAATACACTTTACTCAAAATATCCAGCATGTTAAATGTATTCTAGCTTCCTTCTCTCCAAAAGTATCTTTTCCTTTCTCCCTTCCTCTGTCCACCATGCAAGGCAATAAATCTCTATTTTGGTCTCATTTTAACTCTTATTCTAACAAATTATCTCTTGCTTCACTTACTCCTTCCACCTCTCCCTGCCCCTGCTAGACCTCCCACTTTCTGGACTTCCCTACTGCACAACCCTTCCCTCTCTGCAGCCAGCCACTCCTGATTGTATACTGCTGTCCAAGCACAGCTGTGCCATTCTGCCCAGTGGCTCAAATATAAACAACTAAGAAATTTGACCTGATGGTGTTCAGCACAGTTTCCAGCACAAAGCTTCTGCAGCATAATCCAGATAAACACTGTAAAAATTCAGTTATTAACTTTCTTGGATTCCCAAGCTCAGGGGAAGGGACTTGCAGAAATTGTTCTCCAAGAAAGGTGCCTGCCCTGCACTGGAGAGTATTTGGCACCAGACAGACTAATGACTGTCTTTCAGTGTACGGGCTGAACAGCACTTCCAAGCTTTATCACCATGATGCTGTTATCTAATGAGTCGGTGGTAAGCCAGGAAACTTGCAGTGCATTAAAACTATATTGGTCTCTCTATCCATGGTAACGTATTGCATGTCTGTGGTGGGTTGACCCTGGATGGACGTCAGGAGCCCACAAAAGCTGCTCTATCACTCCCCTCCTCAGCTGGACAGGGGAAAGAATATATAACAAAACAGAAGTCTCATGGGTCACGGTAAGGACAGGGAGAGATCACTTGCCAGTTACCATCACGGGCAAAACAGACTCAACTTGGGGAAATCAGTTTAATTTATTACTAATCAAACAATAGGATAAATAAAAAGCAAATCTTAAAAACACCTTACCTCCACCCCTCTCTTCTTCCTGGGCTCAAATTCACTCCTGATTTTCTCTACCTACTCCTCCCGAGTGGCACAGGGGTATGGGGAATGGGTGTTGGGGTCAGTCCATCACACGCTGTCTCTGCCTCTCTTTCCTCCTCAGTGGGAGGACTCCTCACACTCTGCCCCTGCTCCAGCCTGGGGTCCCTCCCACGGCAGATGGTCTGTCCTCCACGAACTCCTCAAGCATGGTCCCTTTCCACTGGCTGCATTTCTTCACGCACTGCTCCAGCGTGGGTCCATCTTTCCCACAGGGTGCAGTCCCTCAGGAACAGACGGCTCCAGTGTGGGTCCCCCACAGGGTGACCAGCCTGGCCAGCAAGCCTACTCCAGCCTGGGCTCCTCTCCCCACGGGGCCACAGG
>BOSO01044983.1:0-14054 GCA_018403395.1 Gorsachius goisagi | reverse complement strand
CATTTCCTGGACTTCAGAAAGTACTTTGTGCAAATCCTCCGTACAGACCTTGAGATCCTCAGTTCTTACTGCAGATACCTAAAATAGGACCAGGTTACAGGCGCTTTACTATGAACAGTGACTTGCACAGTCCCTTCTACAGGAACAGGTATAAACTCCATTAAAAGATTAGGTAATGCCGTCAGCCTTATGTATTACAAACACTGCAGCAGCTATAGATGACAGTCCTTAGGGGAGTCCACACTGCATGGAAAAACCCAAGATGTCAATGAGGAGACAAGATTAGCACTTTGCGTGTGTAGACAGTAGATTGACCACTGTAATTCATGATAAAAACCTGCCACTGATTGACAAGGGCCTTCCCCGGGGGGGTTCTCTCTGGCAGGTCTGGTGACAGCTTGCCCTCTAGCATCAAAGAGTAAGACACCAACCCAAACCAAAGCACAGAACTGATAGTGGAGTACGAACAAGATGATCATATTCCTTTTAGGTGTGGGTTAATCTGCCAGCACAGGAGTAACAAATGTCCATTAAGTTACTGGGGGGGAGGGGGACGCGGGAAAGTGTCTAATTAGATGCATCCTACTCGATCTGAGTATTTGTCACACACCATCTGAATTGCAGATTCCCACATTGGTGTTTCCTCTATTACCTCTCTGCTCACTGACATTCTAAAATTATGGACACTTGTCTCCAAACTGCTCTTCTGCCCACAGCAGAATTCATGAATGCCACCTCTTAAAACAATGGTGGAAGGGTCATCAGAAAGCAAAAAGCTCGCCTTCTCCTTCCCACGCTTCCATATTTGAACCAAAAGGATTTGCACCAGATAACCATCAGATGTCCTTTCCAACCTACAGCATGCTACGATTTTTCTTATTGTTCTACTAAATCCCAAGAGGGAGGTGAAAGCATCTGGGATTGGCCTGCTGAAGTGCTAGATAAATTCCATGCAGGTTGGCTCACAGATCCCCCTTTTTTTTTTTTGTAAAGGAGAATGGGATGGTCAGAAATGGACCTAGGGTGTTAGAACATCCCATCACTTCATGATGAAACAGAACAGGATTGTTCTGTAATCACTTCACAGAAATAACTAACTACTTTCTTACCATAGCCCAGTGTAACAAGGATGGACTGGACAGCCTGACAGTTCTCCTCTCTGTCTACATTTTTAGATGCTTCGCTATTTGTTGCCGATAACACCTTATGCTAAGGCACATGAGCTGTATCCCAAATGAATCAGGGCTGGCTAATTTCAGACATACCACCTCCCCATGGGGAAGACACACGAAGGATGCAGGCGGAAACTTCAAATGCAGTCAGCCTGCCTCTAAAAAAGGGCCAGACTAAAACATTCTGCCCAAGTGCAAGGACTTGCACTCTGGCTCTCCTCAGTGTCTCACCTAGCTAATGAGGGTGCCAGGGCTGAAGCACACCAGCAGAGCTAAGCCTAAAAGGGAGCAAATAAAGGCAGTCCTGCATTCAAACTTGCCCTCCTGTTAGAGACTTGACATCAAGCTTATGGCAAATACTGAAATATGGCTCCATTCCAGACAGTAAAAGAGCAAGAAAAGCTAACGGATGTTTTGCAAAAAATCACTAACATTTCTTGTGCCAAAAGAAATGTTTCACTGACCCGTTCCATAGTTCCATGTAAATGTCCTTGGCCCTAACAAGAGCTTTTGTTTTTCCATCTAGAATACTCCACCCAGTGCAGCACTCCTGGGATATGTGGTGCCACACACAACGTCATCAGCTGGCTGCCCCAAAATACCAGAAAGCACGGGGTGCAAGCCAAGGCAAGTTAGAGATTAAAGGATCCGGGAAGAGCACAGGCCTGAGTCAGAGAAGCAGCTGTATGGGTATATTTAATCAGTTGTGGTTCTGAGCAGAGCCAGCTCAGTGAGGAATCAATCAAAACACAATTGCGACTCTCAAGCCTACCCTGTGCTTTTATTAACTTGGGCAACGCAGCTACCACATTACGACATTCTGGAGAAAAGATTCTGCAGTTCAGATGTCAACATGATGTATCACGATACTCTCTTTCTCTGGCAGCCAGGATATTATGGGCTGTAATGTGCCAATAGAGGATAAATATCTGTGCAGAAACAGGTCAGACAAGGCCTGAAAGAAGGACAACAGAAAACTGGAAAGCGCTAATAAAGGTGTATCTTAGCGGCAACATAGCTTTGGAGGAACAATGTCATTTATGCTAACTCGCCCAAACAAGCTGACTCCTGACGCCCCTGCTAATTTTCAGTGAGCACCAAATGGGAATGCATTTTCTTTTAGTTCTGTCACTTTGTGACTCTTTCCAATTCTCCTGTGCTGGCAGAATTGAAGGCCATGGTAAGCTGTCATCATGTATATGAGCTCTCCGGGGAGAAAGGGCTCGAGTTTGACAGCTGTGAAGAACGTGGTCCCACTCCAGCGCACTGCTGAACAGCAGCAGGGTGCATTTTGTCTACGGGCTGGCATGAGGAAGCCAAGCCGAGCGTTAGCCTGGCACTCAGGAGGGAGCCACAAAGGCTTGCGTCACGATGCACGGCCTTGGTTCCCATGGAACTTGTTGGCAGTGAAGTGTTTGAAACCCCAGACGTGCTCTCGATAGGCTACTTCTCATAACGAAATGAAGTAAACACATGTTCAGACTGTACCTTCCGCTTGATGTTTTCCAGCAAATGCGCCTTCCCTTGCTTGAAGAAAGGGTGCTGGAACTCAATGACAGAGCTCTTCTCTGCTGTAATCATACCGTTCTCCAGAGCAATCACCTTCCTGAAACCATCTGTGGAGAGGTATTAACAAAGTCACATCTTCCAGCGCAACTGTCACAACACACAGCTCAAGAACACCCAGGGCTGCTGGAATACCTACAGCACTACAGTTACTGGGAGCAGAAACTATGAAAAACAGACAAAGTAGCTTTTCTTTGGTGCTCAATGATGTGACTGCTCTGATCTTCACAGCTAGAGAGCACATCCCCAATACCATCAAAAGCCCTTGCAGGCTGTGCAAACAGCACACACGGCAGAGGCCAGCTAGGGTCTGCAAGCAAGGCGGTGATGTCCAAAATCACAGAAGTTAGTAGGAAATGAGATTTATTAGGAGATCTTGAATAAAACCTTGCCCAGTGGAAGCAGTGCAAAGGTGTACCCCCCTTTCATGCCTATAATCCCAGACAACTACAGATCAAACTAAATGCTGTCATGCACCACCAGGGTCTTCAGAATAAAGGAAATTAGTTCTCATCCTATGCAAACGCATGCACGCAGAGTACCTTCTGCGTACCAGACTGCCTGCACGAAATAAGGACACTGCCAGCTCTGTTTCCATCACTGCTTCAAGTACCACAGGGTAGATGCACAACACAGTTGACAGACCAATCCATGCCTCTCCTCGTTCCAATACTGTTAATATATTCCAGTGTCACTGCACCCAACAGCGCTATCATTAGAAAACTTTACTCGCAGCAAGGATGGGTCCAGCAGAAGGCAGCTGCCATCGCACTGCATGTCTTCCCACGAGTAATTGCATTTCAGTATTCACCCTCACTACGGGGCAGCTGGCAATTGTTTGTTTGCATCAACCTTTAATACTCAGAAGTGACGGAGCCTCAACGCCTGACACAAACAGCAGCATCCACCCTGTGCGAGGAGGCTAAATGCACGCTTCCTCTCTCACACCTGACAAAATCTAAAAGGCATCAGCTAGAGAGACCAGGCAGACCTACGGGGCAAGGAGAGAGGGTCCCTCCCCTTCCTCCAAACAGAAATTCTATGTAAGGTGGCCGTCTGCTACTCAGTTTGTACCTTCACTCAGCCCACAAGCTATCTGCTGCGAAACAACTCTTCCTGTTGTGTGTTGCAGCCCCACTCGTTTTTCTGTATCCTTGAATTCCCACCTCACCTTGTTTGCCTGTGCAGGTGTTAGATAACGGATATCACGCGATGCTCACTCGTCAAGCAGAGATAACATAGCGAGAAACTTAGTCCAGCTCGATCCACCAGCGTGACTAATCTCGTTTCAACACAGCAATGCAAGCAACAGCACGATCCAGGCAATTTCTTTCACATACTGGATGCGCGGGTGTAGATACGGCCTTCGCTCCCCTAGGTGTGCGCAAGTTTGCTGCCACCATTACCATTACACTACCGCTGGAGCCCAGTGAGCTCCGCCCAAGATTTAGGCATCAGCACACGAAGCAGGATTTTTATGGTCGTTGCTTAAAACGACTCAGAGCCGAAACACAGAAAACAAAGACTAAGCCAAGCTCTGCTGTTCTTCTTTTCTTTTGCAAAGCAAACTCAAGACCAGAATCCAGGTTTTCTGGACCTGCCGAGTCAATTGGTTTGTTTACAGAAATTCAAATCGATGCCAAGCAGCAGCGAACTCGTCGGGAAGAACACATAAGAACAGCTGATGCTTACACATGTTAAGCTGTCGTATGAAGCTGGAGATATTGTTGTGTTTGAAGTACTTGGGGAGCAGCTCCTTGGCAAACCTCTGCTCATCCAGAATGCAGAAATTCTCGCCATTCTAGGAAAGAAGCAGAAGTAACAGTTAGAGAACAAGCACAGTTTTTTGAAGGTGTTGCTCGTAAGTCAAGACCATAAATCCAGAGAGACAGTTCCTACAATGGGGAGGGGCAAAACACTCAGCAAAGGGAATCGCCCGCATGAGCACTCCTGAGTACTCGGGACTGCGCTGAAAAGTTTGACTCCAGAGAAGCCAGTTCCATGGAACACTTCCATCGAATGGGGGTTTTCTTTTTAAAGCCCTGACGTTTTGATCATAATCCAGAGAGAAATCGTTCTAAACCCCTACATATCTGCTGCTCTCTTCGTCCACAGGAAACATAAATATTGCTGAGGCACAAGGGAATTCGTGCCGGAGGAGGGCTTTTGCCTCCCTCGATCAGTTTGCCCAACTCCCCACGAGATTCTTCCATTCCACGTACTACGTCACCACTAAAAATAACCAAGTAACATTGCGGAGTTACGTTCCCAAGTTCAAGCTTCCGCGAAGCGCACAGCTCTTTGTACCAATTTTTTATGCTGTTCACACAGAGAACAAAAATCCCGTGTTTCCCTCCAGCTCTGCACAGGCCAAAGCCCCGGGAAGAGCGGAGGAAAGGCCGCGGATTAAGAACTGACGGGGCAAAACCCAAGGCCGTGCGGGCGCCTGGGGGGGCCGCGCTGCGCAGCCCGGCCCCGGCGCGGAAAGGGAACCGCGGAGCCGATCGCTTCTCCGAGCGGGCTCCGCACCGAGCGCCGCCGCCCCGAGCTCCCGGCCCGCACCGCGAGGCGCCAGCGCGGGGCCCCGCTCCGCCGGCCGCTGCCGGGCCCCGGGCCGTTACCCCCACCCCTACCGCGCAGACGAGCGCCCGCCTCGGGGCTGCAGCCCAGCCCGCCGGCCCCGGGGGAGCGAGGGGCCCTCCCCGGCCCGCCGGCCCCAGCCACGCCCAGGCCCCGCCACCGCCCCAGGTCCCGCTCCCCGCAGCGCCGCCACCGCCGCCCCCACGCTCCCGCAGCCCCGGCCCAGCGCCCTGGGTCCCCCCCGGGACGCCCAGGGCCCTCCGCGCCGGCCCCACCACCCCCGCCTCACCGTGCCCGGGCCCCGCGGGCCGCGCTCACCCGGCTCCAGCAGATGACGTCGTCGCTCTGCGGGTCCTCCACCAGCGCCCAGAGCTTGGCCAGGAAGCCGGGCACCGGGGCAGCGCCGGGCAGCGCCGACCCCTCCCGCATCGCCGGGCCGGGCCGGGCCGGGCCGCGCTCCCGTGTGCAGGGCGGGCGGGGCGGGCATGACGCGGCGCGGGGGCGTTGCCTCCGGCCCGGGGGCCCCGCTGATTGGCCTGTGCCGACAGGCCCCGCCCCCTCGCCCGCCCCGCGCGGCGGCTGCGAGCGTGACCACTGTTGTGCTCCCGCGGGAGCGCGGCCCCGTGACGCCGCCGCCGCCGTTAAGGGGGCCGCCCCGCCCGGAGTGCCCCTGGGGGGCCCCGCCCGCCCGGTGGGTAGGTAGGTAGGTGCGTGCGTGCGTGCGTGCCGGTGCCCACGTGCCGTAGTCCCAGCCCAGCCCCGTGCCCCCCGCGCCGCACTGGGGAGCCGAGCCCCAACCCGGCTGGGCCAGGCCGCGGGGCCCCAGGCCCAGGCCCGGGGCCGGTCGGGGCGGGCAGGGGCGGGCCGTGGGGGGGCGGTGGCGGCGCCTGGCGGGGCCCCGCCGCCCCGGCTCCGTGTGCGCAGCCGGGGCCGGCTCTGGCTCTGGCTCTGGCTCTGGGGCGCGGCCCGCAGGTGCGCGGCGGGGCGGCGATCCGCGGAGCAGCCCGGCCCCCGCGGGCGGTGGGGGAGCCGCTGTGGGGGCTGTGGGGCCACGGGGAGGGGGAGCGGCGGCCGGCGCCCTGCGGGGCGTGCCCGCGGGAGCGGGCGGCGGGGCCGGGCCGGGGCCGGGTCTCGGCCCGCCCGCGGGAGGCCAGGCGGTGCCCCTTTACAGCCCAGACTTTGTCCCCTCCAGCGCTTGTGCATCTTCAGTCGCAGGCGCCCGCCGCCGGAGATGGCTCCCAGCTGACGCTGTCCCCGCTCCCGCTGAGCCCGCGTCCAGCCCTGCTCCGCAAGTAAGGGGTGAAACGGTTTCCTTCCTTCATTTAATGCTTTTTCTTTTTCCCCTCTTTCTTGGGCAATGGTTTCCCTATAGATTAGTGTTAGAAAAGAACCCAGCGGTCAGCCTATCTGCCTTGATAAAATGGAAGCTCGTTAGCGACCAAATAGGCTGAAATCTAATTTTCTGTTCATTTGCAATCCTTGTACTTCATTCAGCAAAGGGAAATCCTGGGAGTAAGGATTCTGCTATAAAGTATCAAGGCTCAGCGATGAAGGTAATGCAAAGTTTGGGTTGGGTTTTTTCATTTTCTTAATAAAGGCATGTATTTTAAAGAAAAAATAACTTTTTTGAAAATAATTTAAGGTTTTCTGTTTCCTTCAGCTTGCACTAGCAGGGTAACTAAATGGTGATTAGTTATTGTAAAGAGGACGTGAGAGCAGACTCAGTCCAGCCTGCTGCATCTTCGGTGGGTGCTGTTGTTTTGCTGTTTCCCAAAATTGCCACGGAGCTCTGTGCAATGTCGTGACCGAACTCCAGCCTGAGGTCCAGACGGGACGCTTGTAAAGCCTCGGGAAGGCTGTCCCAAAGACTTTGTCCTTGATTTTTTTTGAGTACCAGAGCACATTCACAAGGCATTTAGATTGCCATGACTTCTGGCAAAGTTTGACTTATCTGATAAGTTCACTGATGCCGCACTGCGGAGCTTTCATGTGGTGAGCAAGGACTCTGCCACGTAGAAATAGCGGGCTGACGCAGCGGGGATTTGTCTCAGTAGGCAGTTTTCACAGCCGACTTCAAGAGTCGCTGTTCGTCCTCGGCGTAAAGTCTAAGCTTTGCCCTTTCCTAGGATTTGATATTGCTTGCAAAGACCATTAACGCGAGAGGACATAAAGATCAGCCCACGCTGACTCCCCGGGCTCAGCGGCTCCAGCCCTTGGGGATGGCCACCCCACGCGCTGGGCACGCTTTCCTCAGAAAGCTGCTCCTACGTACTTTGACCCCTGATGACAAGAGGCCACTTCTTTGGCTGAGTCCAAAGCATCCCCTTGCCCTTCCCAGCAGGGTGTGTGCTGACAGGGTGGGAGGTTTTGGGCGGAGGGCTGGCACCGCCAGCTTTGTCTTTCCTCGCTGCTGTCACCACTGCCGCTTGCTATTCTGGCACGTGTGTGTGCAGCGGCATGGGTACAGCTTTCCCAGCTCCTTGCCCTGATGCCTCTTTATTGGCACGGAACGAGCGGCTCAGGGCAGGTATTTTGCCTCCTGGTGAACGGCAGCCGTCACTGGAGCAGCAGTAGCAGGGAGCGGGGTTGGGTGTGGTTAGCGGGCAGCGTGTAGCAGCGGGATTGAGCTTGCTCTGCTGCCATCCCGGGGTAGCACAGCATGTCTGGAAATGAGAAATACGGGTCAGGAAGGTCTGCTGCCATGTACTGGGGCTGAATCCCGTGTGTTGGGTATCGGGTGCGGTAAGGCATTTCGCAGCTGCTCTGGGGAAGCCGTGCCCGTGTGATGCTGTGCTAGCTGAAGCTTACGGAATATCCAGCTTTGCTGCAATAAACCCGACACGTTTGTATTGCTGTTACCAGAGGCAGGGAAGAGAATGGCAGCCTCTTTACAAGAAAAGCCCTTCTGTGTTTGACGTGGTGGTGTGTCACCATCCCCTTTTTCTCAAGTTAAACAAAATGGATTCCTTTAAGCTTTCTTGCTAGGTCACGATTTTCTAATGCTCTTGCTTTCTGTTTCTCTCTGCTGAGCGTTTCCCAAGTTGCTGTTGTGCCTCAAGAGCTGGACGTCTCTTTTGGATGGCAGTTTGATTATTGGTTACATCCAGCTTTGTTCATTATATCACTGGATGAGATCTTTTTTGAGTGTTTTCACATGGGTTTTTATTTAGCTTGGCCCTAAGCTATTTTCTTATCCTTTGGTGTAATTCTGCTGCCCCGTGGTGCATCAGTCTCTCCCTCACACAGGCAGCCCTTTGAACTTGTGCTCACAGAATTGTATTTTGATGATTTCAGACGATTTCTGCAGCTTGCCCTGGATCTCTGTTCCCGGTCCTTCTGGTGCTTGTTCACACCCAGCTTGGCTGCTGGCTTCCTGATCTAAATCACGGGGGAAATTTTTAATGGGACTTGACTAAGTAAAAAAACCTTGTGCAGCCCGTTTGAGATGCAATCCCTGGGTTACAGAGCACTGCTCTTTAGGAGCAATCTTTGAAGATGTTTAGAATTTAAAATTATCTCACGGTGACTGAACCGTGCTCAGAGGGCTCAGCGGAATAGAGACCTCGGTGGCACTTTAAGATATAAAGACACTTGCTCAGGATTACTTCCCTGAGCCTGGTCTGTGGTCCCCGAGATTTGGGACATCAGAGGTGGTGAAAACCGGCCACTTGAAATTGCAGTGTGCGTGGTGCTTGCTGCTCAGGACCCCACTGCCTGAAGGTCGTGGCACAGCGTGTGGGACGGATGGGTGCCTCTTCCACCAACACAGCGCTCGCTGTCAGTCTGGTCACCCCCCCTCCTACCATGTGAAAGCTCACTCCGGTAGCAGCGTTTTCTCAACACTGTGGAACAAAGCAACTGTAAGATAACTACAGAGAAAAAGAAGTGAATCAAACTGTTGGGACGCATGTTTGGTATTGGGGACTGATTAGCGAGGCACGATCTCCATCCACCATGTCGGTTTGCTTTGTTACAGGAGTGATTTCTTTCTTGGATGTTTGAATAATGGTCCCAGTAGGATTTCTGCCTGATTCCTTTTCATACCCTCTCAAAATGTCCGGTACCTTCCAACCACGTGGCCGTATTCGACTTCTGTTTCATTACCTTTGTTTTTCTTTTCTCCCGAATAGGTGTAACCTCCAAAAGCGCCTTCACGTCAGCCTACGATGGGGTCGTTTTGGTTGCTGCTGCTTTGCATCCACACGCTGTCACCGATGTTTGCTGGAGGCATCACCCGAGTCTATTACCTGGGGATCCGCGAGGTGGACTGGAACTACGCTCCGGCAGGGAAGAACATGCTGGCAAACCACAGCATCGCACATAACCTGTACGTTTAGTTCCCTAAGAATTGAGTCTGGTGCTGGCTTAAAATAGTGATTTTGTGGGTAATTTCATGCAAGTCTTCTGGGGCATCTAAGCAAGCAAGAGACCTGATCTGGTAGATGTCTGATCTTTATGAGCTTAATGTTTAACCCGGTTTATCGTAGGAACATAGAAACTGTATCTGTGGGAAATCGAATGGTCGGTTTAAGGGAGCATCCGGAGGGGAGTAGGGACACTCCGTAACAGGCCAGATTGTGCAACGCGCTGCCCTGGGCTTTCATTTTTCTGAGCTCCAGCTGGTGATCAGCTGATGCATCCTGAGGCATGGCGACTTTTCACCTTGATGTAAAGGCCTTCAGAGCCGGCTTCTCTTTGTTTAAGGGGAATTCCAAGCCTTAGACTTAGTGGGACTTCCTGTGTGGAGTTGTAGGGGTTGTTTGAAAAATGGATTTTGTTTTTGTTGCAAAAGTAAATCTAGAAACTGCAATAATTACTTTGAGTTGCTGCAAAAGCAGGTTTTGGTTTTAGTTTACAAAACCCAAACCTTTTTCTTCTGTGGTTTTTTGCTTGGGGGTGGTGTTCTTGATTTTTCTTGTGTAGCTTTCCACAGCTTTTTAAAGGCATTTGTGCTCCCCCCCTTTCTCTGGCAAATAACCTGTATTCTTGACCTGCTCTAAGTTGTTTAACCCCACCCCCCACCCCCCAATAAATAGCCCTTGGGTTTATATCTTTCAGAAAGAGCACAGCAGGAATTGGAGGGGTTCACAGAAAAACAGCAAGGTCTGTCAGTTTGGTGTGGGAAAAGTCTCTGTTCTCTGGAGGTGCTGAATAGACTTAAATTAGCTGACAGAAAAGGAACCCCCCCAAAATTCAGGATTAATAAAGATGTTATCGCTGGCTCCTGCCATGGTAACAGACGCAGTGATTTTTGTTTGCTTTCTCTCGTAACACATGAAGAGAAGAAAATGAAGTTCAAGGGCATTAAGCTTAAAAGCAATATAAAACTGTTCTGTCACTGTAGACAATTAGCTAATGGGAATTATTTGTACAATGATGGCAGAAACCAAATCGCTATCAATAAGAAAAGGATGTGATATTGATATGAGTGATAGAGGCAGTAAAGTGCTTGAAGAATATTTTTTTTGTTGGGAAGAAATGGACCATGTGGCGGGGAAAGAGGCAGATCTGCAAAATGAAGTACGAATTATCTGTGAAGTCTTTGTTAACAGCGTCTGCAGGGATGACTTTGCAAAGGGCTGAGCTCCAGGTTGCATAGCTTGGGCCCAGCCCTTCACAGTTCTGAATGCCCAGGGCCATGCTCGGTGTTTTGGCCTCAACTGTTCACCTTCTGGAGACAGCAGGGGGGCCTGCAGCCTGTCAGGGCCATGCCTGGTACTGCAGCGGGGCTGGTACTGAGGGGGAAGTGGGAGGAGGAACCTCACCTCTCATTTAGGCTGATCCCACCAATCCCTGGATCATGATTCATCGTCTATCTACTGAGAATTAGCCATAAAGAGCAAATATAGTCATGAGCTGAACTTTAGTACCTGTATGAGGCTTTAACTCTGGAGGCTGGTTACGTGCTGGGTACCTACCTGCCATCCTACAAGTAATTCAGAGTCTGTTAAGTAGAAAATCATCTTTCAGACTGTGAATTTTGGCTAGAGAGCTCAGGAGATATTTTTTTCCCCTCTTGTGATTTAGCTGCAAATGCCACGAAGGCACTGAAATGAGTTTCTAAAAGCCCAAAGAAGGCTAAAGGGGGCATGAGAAGGGCTTCGGTGTTCCCTGTGCCACCCACACGGGACTGTCAGGGAAGCACCATCCTTCCCATTCTGTGTCTGCACGGCCAGTGCAGGGGTGCTCTCTGTGTCCGTTCGTGAAGAGCCGGGGATGAGGCCGTGGCTGTGCATGGTGGCAGGTGGTGGGGGTCTGGCTGTGCTTGTGGCTGTGGTCCCAGGCTCGCCAAGCTGTTCCTGTGCTGATGTCCCCGGTGAAAGCAGGTGAGCCGAAGAGCCAGTGCTGAAGAGCCAGTGCTGCCTGTCTCAAGCAGCCCGTGCTGCCCAAGCCACAGCAGTCAGGGTGTGGGAGGAGGAAGTCACTGATGGCTTGGAGCATGTCAGGGTGGAGCACAGGCAGTCCCCTGTAATGCCAAAGCTTCTGGGCTTACCTGGGAAAGCTGCGTGGTGTTGTCACTGCTGTTATCGACCAGCTGTTCTATATAATGCGTGACTCACGGTGCCTTTCCCTTCTCTGAATTTAACAGCAAGGCCTCGACATTCCTCCAGCCTGGCAAAGACAGGGTGGGAAGCACGTACAGGAAATCCGTCTATAAGCAATACACGGACTCTACATACACCACTGAGATTCCCAAACCTGGCTGGCTGGGGTTCCTTGGGCCTGTCATCCGAGCAGAAGTGGGGGACACCATTAAAGTACACCTAAAAAATTTTGCTAGTCGACTGTATACAATCCATCCTCACGGTGTTTTCTACGAAAAGGACTCTGAAGGTAAATGAGCCACTGCCATAAAGGAGGCAGATCTTTCTTATGGGAACTGAGGAGAGCTGTCTGTAATGCCACAGACTTGGTTCGCCCAAAGCCACGTTGCTGGAAAGCAACTGCACTTAGGAGCTCAGTGAGGGCACCCGATGCTGGGTTAGCAGGTTCGTGGGGCCGGGAGTAGTTTCCTGACCTCGGCATTACAGTACACAGCCCAGATTTCCTGATTTTAGAAGAATGTCTAAGTCTTGCTAGTGGGAGAGTGGTGCAGAAGGGAAAGAGCTGTATTTGTTATCTGAAGTGCTGTGGTACAAGTCATGAGTGTGATGAGCTTCAGGGAGTTCAGAAGGATGGTGAAGTACGAGACCAAAGAACTACGATCTGAGGCAACCCTAGAGGTTGTGGAGGGGCTGACTGTGGCACGTTGCAGAGTTGAAGCAAAGCAGGCAGAACGGGAATAACCTTTCTGACTCTGCTGACCCATTTACTGGGCGAGTTGCCTTACAATGGCTCTGTGCCTCAGTTTCTCTTTGAGAGAAGGGTGATTAAACACTGTTTTGGCGTTGGGATGGTGAGCCTTCCTTTGAAGTCTGCTACCCAAGTACATACCTGCAGCGCTCCACTGAGTGAGAGCAGCTCAGTGTAAGGTTACACGTGTGGACATCTCTGCTGGTCTTGAATGGATGTTGTGATTGCTCAATTGTTCCAGGATCCCTGTATCCCGATATGTCCCCTCAGGATCAGAAGAAGGATGATGCTGTTTTCCCGGGAGGGAATTATACCTATACTTGGACTGTCCCTGAAGATCACAGCCCAACTGCTGATGACCCAAACTGCTTGACCTGGATCTACCACTCTCATATTGATGCACCAAAGGACATTGCATCGGGATTAATTGGACCATTACTTGCATGCAAAAAAGGTAACCACTCCAAGAGACAGCAGCTGAAGGGCTGCAGTTCCGTACTGTGGAGATTTTGTGGTGGCTTGAACAAGGATAGGATGAGAAGATATTCCAGTGGGCAGCTCCCAGCTTCACAGGAAAACGCAGCATGACTGGAGAAGACAGTACCCATGTTCTAGCTGGGTTCTGGTCATTGCGTTATCGTTATCCCTTAGTGGCTGGGTGGGTGAGCTTGTGGGCCTCTGGATCTGAGAGCGATGTTTGAATCCATGTTAAAAGCAGGAATCTTGTCTGAGACCTAGTCTGTGTATTAAAAAAAATGGGGACTGCTTGATTTCAGCAGGAGGAAGAACGCTGCAGGTGTTGCAGTTCAGCCATGCGGTGGCAGAGCTGCTTGGGAGCGAGACACGTGTTAACAGGGGTCTATTGGCAAAGAGCGAGCTTGGTAGAACTCTGCAGTGAGCTGTGCTAGGATGGTGGGGAAAGCGTCTGACTCTAATTTGTGTGATAGGAGTTACTCTTCTATTGGGTTTTTTTAACCCCTTGACTGATGTCTGCTTTTCTGCATGGGTGGGTATTCACTCCTCTTTTCTCTCACCCCAGGAATACTGACCAGCAGTTCCCAAAGACGCCAGGATGTGGACATTGATTTCTTTCTGATGTTCAGTGTGGTGGATGAGAACCTAAGCTGGTACTTGGATGAGAACATAGCGTTGTTCTGCACAGATCCAGGCTCTGTAGACAAAGAGGAGGAGGAATTCCAAGAAAGCAACAAAATGCATGGTCAGTGTCACCTTTGTGAAGGCACTGACTCTGCCCAGACCCTCCAGGAGTGTCGGTGCTCTGCTACCTCGGAATGCACTTTCTGGTGTTGTATGCCAGGGTGTGGGTGGAGGGGAGAAGGGAGACAGCAAGCTCTAAAGTCATGAGCCAGGTAAACAATATCCCAGGGACAGTGCAATGACTCCAGAAAAAAGAAGTGTTATTTTGATTTAATCTTTGGCTTG
>BOSO01044977.1:0-10415 GCA_018403395.1 Gorsachius goisagi | reverse complement strand
GTTGCCCAGAGAGGTAGTGGAGGCCCCATCCCTGGAAATATTCAAGGCCAGGTTGGACGGGGCTCTGAGCAACCTGATCTAGTTAGCGGTGTCCCTGCTCACTGCAGGGGGGTTGGACTAGATGACCTCTAGGGGTCCCTTCCAACCCAAAACATTCTATGATTCTATGATTCTATGATTCTATGATTCTATGATTCTATGATTCTATGATTCTATGATTCTATGATTCTATGATTCTATGATTCTATGATTCTATGATTCTATGATTCTATGATTCTATGAAATAGGGTGATGAGAAAAAGAGATAGCATCCTTAGGGAATGGTACAGTTTTTACATATGGCACAATTTTTTACATATGGATTTACACAGGATAGCGATAGTTAACAGGTTCATAGTGATGGAGTTCACATGCCTCACTGCCAATTACACAGTTTGGCTGTTATCCCTATGGGTATGTTTATATTCAAAATTTTGTACGAAGGAAATTTTAAATGAAAATGTATTGTCATGTTGTGAAATTTGGCTCTAAATGTAGGAAGCCACACCTCTAGAGGGATTCAATGTATTTCACTTGGGGAAATAAACACTTCCTACATTTATTTTATCTAAATTCCCTCTGATACTTCATATTCCATGCTTTTTGAGCAAACTTCAGAGCATACCATGTATGTTCACATGGAGTGAAACATGCTTTATTACACTGATGAACAAGTTATTCATTTGACCCTCAACCAGAAAGCTATCTTGATAATATACTTCTGAAATATGCAGCAGTTTGGTTGGAAAATACACTGATGATACTTTCATGGTTGCCATTTATCTTTTTTTTTCTTCTTGCCTATTTTAAAATGTATTGTCAGATTTATTTACTGTAGTATTAAGTTTCAAAGCCTAACCATTTTTAACCCAGCACTTCTAATGTGATTCAGTCCTTTGACTCAAAAGTCTCATTCTCAGATATTAAATCAACATGTGCCTTTATGACTCAACGTTTATCTGTGGGATGATGATAGTATTCATAATTTAGAAAGGCATCTGTATAAATAGATCTTTACTAATAACTGCAAAAGATAATCTTGCAATGCTTTTTTTATAAAAAGGAAAAAAATTAAATCAAGAAAAAAAATCTTTAAAAATCTGTTATTCAAACAGCTATTCTTGATATGAACACTTCCCACACACTCCATCCCCACACATATGCACACACAAATGTGTTTATTTACATCTGCATAAAACATCCATACATATCACTTTGTATACCTTACATGTGAAGGTAATTTATACTAGCTTTCAGTCTCCTTTGTATTCTAGCAGTGATGTAAAGAAATAAGCCCCAAAGGGTCTTACTATAAATGAAAGCTTATAGTTTGAGTGTTATTAATTAAATCACTCTTCAACCAGGTTATACTTGGAGCTACTCATGCTATGCATACATGAATAGACATAGTGTTAAAATCCATGTCAGTAACTACATCCGGAATTCATTTCTCCTACTTTAAAAACAGAAGGCATTGCTAGATATTTCTGGCTTTGCCTTTTTCCCATTTCCTTTCTTGCAATGCCTTCTCAGAAACCCAAAGCTGACATTATTTTCTTGTTATGATTTTTTGAACCTGTGAGTCATTCTGCAGTATTCATATATTGCACAACTGCCAGAAAGAAGGAACTGGGCATCTCTTCCAGTCCCATGGTCCTACATACCTATAACAAGTGTCTCTGTGATGGTTATTATGGCTTCCATGTTCTATTTTGTGACTTCCACGCTTTATGATGTTTGTCACTTCACTTCTGTCCATTCTTTTCTTGACCTAAAAAGTAGTTACTGCTTTTCCTATTTCCGTGAGAATTAGAGACTGACTGTGAAAGTGAAAATGTCTTTTCAAACAAAGAGCCAGTATCAATGGGGAAGAACTAAAAAGAGTATAACTCAAGCAAGTTAAGATTCAGGAGACATGAGACTCAGCTCTCATGGGAATTAAAATTGGGTTTTAGCTTACATTAAGTTCAAAAGAAGAAAGATGAAACTCAAGTAAAAATTATCCTAAAAATCTGTGCCATATGCTACATGATTTTGAACACTTTTTCTCTGTTTGAAAGATACCTGCATCATAATTTCTCTATAAACTCACTAGCTACATCTGAAGGGTTTGGGGATTACGCAGCTATATGGTCAAAGGATTACATCTGAGAAAAGGCCTTACCAGATTTACTGCAGACTGCTTCTGAAACTGGTATGAATGTAGGTGTAAGACTTACATATTCAGCTGCTCCAATGTTGGAAAATCCTTCGGGGAAAAGATGAATGCCAGAAACAGGCATACAGGGTTTAAGAAGTGCATTTACCATTTTTCCCCTTAGATTTCCACTTTAGGAAGATATTTGACTTATGGATATCTGCCTTGCTTCAATTGTACCATCAATTTATCAGGAGACATTGCTGCCTCTTGAAGCTTTGATTTGGTTCTGGGTTGAGATGCCTCAGGCTTTCATTCAAAGTCCAAAAGATATTCTAGGTTTTTCTCTCTTTGTCCCCACCTCACACTCCGTGCTAAGGCTTGCTATCTGTATGAATAATATCTCCAGCATAAATGTAAGGAGAGTTTCACACTCCAGCATCAGGCCTGAAAATGAGAGGAATCAAACCAAACTAGAACAGTGATAAACACTGACTATAAAATTTAGCCAAGGAAACAAGCATTAAAAAGACAGCAAGAAGGAGGGGAAAAATAGAGTGGGGAAGAAATCTGATTAATTTTAAGACTTAATATAATAAATTGTGCTAAAGATATTGAAAAATGCATTTAGCTCTCAACCTCCAGGACAGTACATTGTGAACTAGCATCTAGCTATAATGGGGTTTCTGCTCCATCAGCTGCAATAATTATTTTCCTTGATTATCCTTGGTCATTTTATACAATGATTTCTCCGTGTGTGTATATGTGTGTATGTGTGTGTTCATGTGCTTTTGTGTGTATTTCCTTCGGTTCCACTTTTGCATATTTTCTTTTTCTATCAAAAAAGAAAACAAAACACACCAAGAAGGGAATTAAAAGATCATTTAAGACACATTTTGATCACTGCCTTTAATATATCTTTCAAGCAAGCACAGCCTCCTGGTCAGTGCTCATTGCAGACCCTTTCTCTACCCAGTTTACGGAGAATAAGGGTGCTGCTGCACTCAAGATCTCAGTCCTGCTTGTCCCCTAATATAGCAGTTAGTATATAATAGTTCACCTTTTACCGCAGGTAGCTTCCCTGCTATTGCTAAACGCATTTTGCAAGGTTAAAACAAGGCCTCAGGGTCCTTAGCACTGCTTAGCATACTGTGGGCTCAGATTTGTATACCTGAGATGTTAAAGTCATGTTGTGTTAAGCACTTAAAATCATCAGCTATTTTTTTCACTTGATTTGCCCAAGAACTGAGTGATACTGTTGGATGGGAAGTGGATCTCAGTTTTCCTCCTCCCTGTTCAGAATGTCAATAAGACTTTTCTCTCCATTTAAATGCTGGTGGCGTTCCATGCATCTCAGATTTCCTACATGCTTCAACAAGACATGCTAACACACATGGTCTTGAGAATGTGCAAGTGTACATATGCAAAAAACCCCCTAAATAACACAAAACCACAACCTAAGACCACCACTGATACGGATCATGCTGTGATGTCTGTTTATATCTTTTTGATCTATATTTTTTTTTATTAACCATCCCCTTGCCCTGTATCTGAGAGTGTTAGCTACTGTTTCTCATTTACACCCACTGGTAAAACCTGCCCTGCAGGGTTTCTCGCAGTGGTTACCCTTCCAGCATCAGCTCAGCAGATGAAAAGCAGATGGAAAATTCCAGGGGTTCGGGTCTGAATGTTTCAATGATAAGTTAGCATAATATGGACTAGTGAGAGCTGCGGTTTGAGTCTGCTATGCAAAATGAGACAGCTGCGTTCTAACGGAGCTGGTTGCACAGGAGACTTAGCACTGGAAAGCAGGAACAACAAATAAAGGATTCAAGGAATTCATAGACAGAGAAAGAAAAATAAAAAAGGAAAAGGTGAGTACTGGGAAAGTGAGTGGCAGGTACAATTCAGCCCACCTAGGGCCCTTTGAGATCAGATTTGCTTCAGTGGAGAGACAAACTATGCCAAACCAGGAACATCCTTTAGCTGAGGCACTTATGTTCAGCATCTTCAGGCTCCTTCTCCAGTCAGTAGAAGAAGACACAGCCCATTTAAGAACCACCCTGAACCATTTCAGCTTTCCTCTCTGTCCTGCCACCTTCCCTCTTCACTGACTCCAATGGAAGTCTCAGTCAGTGGAGTTCCTGAATTAGATACCTCTGTTAGATGCCTTGAAATTATGAATTGGCTGCAATTTCAGTCAATATTTAAAGCAAATGAAAAGAGACCCTGGTCAGTGGATGGGAGTTACCAGAGTATTTTCAGACTCAGAGCAGGCATAAAGGTTCTGTTTAGGCTGCTTCTTGTCCATATTGGAGTCAACTTTTGACCACTTATTACCTCCAAAATGGAGACCAAAGAAAATTTTTATCCAAACTGAAGACTGGTGTTTATGAAGCTCTCAAACTACGTCCCACACAGGTTTTTCATTCCTATTAGTTTTATTTACGTATTTAAATCATTGTTCATTGGGATACTCTCATCAGATGCACATCTCGCTTTCAGGAGAGCTCCCAGGGGAAAGGCAGTCACACACTATTACTACAGCCCTCTTCAGTACAACACGAACAATATCCTGCAGTAAGACTCAATCTAAGTGAGCAGGCAGCTGCACAGAACAGTCACCCTATCAATTAATTTTAATAGTAATACTTAGCGCTTACAAAGTATGTTTCAACTTCAAAGCACTTTTCAAACAGAGAGGTCCACACTGGGGCTGACCCGGCGTGACTGTATTTGACGGAGGAGGGACAGTGAGAAATATTGTATCGCAAACACAGTTCTGCACCTCTCTTCCTTTTCCTTTTCTCCATCCAGAATCACAGTAATTTCAGTCCTGTTTTTCCCTTTATTGGACAATATGCAGACATTTCAACAAAACACCACTATGCCTTTTTCAAGGGGTTTACAATCAAAGCCTGACACAAGAGTTACTTTCTGTATCTAGATAACATGTAGGTTAAGGTTAAACTCTCACCCTTTTTTTGGTTTTTTTTTTTTAGTTTGCTGGCTCAGGATCAGAAAAATGCCACCATGCAGATAGGAACCTTTTCTTAGTACCTTGGTTCTGCAGTGAGGCAGTATTGCAAACTTCAGCATTTCTTTTCCTTTTGTTCCTAGTTTTCCATATAAGAGTGCCAGTACACACTGCACCACATATTTGTGAATTTAAGTGGAGCAGCTTAAGAAATTTGCTTCCTTTACATTGTTTGCTTTCTCCACAAAAATGATCTAGCTAAAAGGGTACTGATATTGGAAAACACTTCTATTTCCTTGGATATATGATTCCTGAAACTGGTCTATCTGCACCTGCTGGACCACGTGCTGTAAGGAGGATGGATAATGTCTAATGTGATACTTGCTAATGCTGTGTTCATTAATGCTCCTATTTTGCTGTTATGTAACGTGATGCATAATGCATCCACACATTAATAGCAAACGCATACTAAAAAAGATGATACTATAGGGGATTATCTAATATCATATGAAAGATTTCAGCCACATGTATAAAGACAGATTAAATTTCTCTTTCACAGGATGTTCTAGGGCTATCTCAGCCCTTGCCATTGCTGTTCGCCAAGTGCCAATTGGGGCTTCATTCATCTTTATTTCAAGTACTGACATAAGTTAGCTCTTAAGACAAGACCCTATAAGAGAGCCATGTAAAACTGCTCCTCTGTTCTTGCATACTGAGTAAAATCAGTTTTGGCTTAAAAACAGTAAAAAAAAGCTCGTTTGTGAAAACAGGTTTGCTGCTATGCCTCTAGTATCTTTCTCTCCCCCATTTTTGTTTCTTGCTTTTTGGAGATTCAATTTTTTTATTGTTTTATGGATATAAAGCACATAAAGAAAAATATACTGTAGATCAGCTGAAATCATTTTGTTGTTGCTGAAGGATATTATTATCCAAAAAGCATTTATGGAAGAAAATATATGGTCCATATATTCATAAAATTTGTTCAAATTGGTTTAATGTTCTTAGCAATATATCACCCAGGTTTTTCTCTGTTAATCCCATGTTTCTTTAAAACAGGTCACACATATCTTTGTATTTTACCATATCCATTGTTTAGTTAGCACTTGCCCATTTGCATGATGACAAGATAATTTAACTCATTGTACTATTTTTGAGTATTAAATAGTGAAGATTTTTATTATATCGATATCTTATGGAGCTGCTTTTGATCATTTAAAATGTAACCAGAATCCTAAAAGGAAGCCTTTATGGAACAACAAAGATTTCAAATAGTTTTTATATTCATGTTCTTTCTGGGAAGGTGCTATATTATGTCAGTGTTTATTTATCTAAACAACTCTATATGCTGGAACCTTTTCTAAATTTAAACCCTTCAGTCCATAGTAAGAGATCTATAGTAGGATCTGTTTTTCAAAGCTGTTATATTCCCCAAATTTGCACTGGTTGGGAAAAAAAAAAAGTTGACATTTGAAAAAATTTATATATTATATGTTTGTGAGCTTTTGACACTCTTGGGTTTTCTCTCTAAGTTTCACTGTTCTAATTTTTATGAAATATTTTTGTATCATTTTGAGTATGACAACTGTGCTATGACTGTTGCCTCTAAATATTGATAAAGCAGAGAAGGTTATTACAACTGTGATCACAGAGTGAGATGTACAGAGGAGACTTCTATAGATAATTCTCCTTCTACAGATATTTCTTAGTGGTCCTCTTGTTTCATGTGAGCTATTACATTGTTTACCCACAATTCATTACGACATTTATTTTTAATTGGAATTTGATTATTATGATCACAACAGAGCATCAGAATTTATAAGAGTTTCATCAGAACAAAACTTTATTGGATCAACAGAGAAGCAGGATATGAAACACACATTCCAGGTGACACAATCCCTAGGATAAACTTAAAAAGGTACAAGAACTATGCCTCACTCCTTTCCTCAACATTTGCTATTAGATAATTGTGTATTTCATTGATAAATCTGTATTTTGGATCAGTTAATGTTATTCATTAATTTTAAAAAGAAAACGGGGCATTTGATGCATGACTGCACATTTTACAAAATGATATGAAGCATAATTTGCGATATGATAGTCTGGATTTAATCCAGAGTGATTTGCCTGTATAATGTTTGCTGGATCCCATAATACCATACAATGCTCTTTTATCTTGGGTCACTGTTACCTTCATAGTTCTAGTTTCTCATATTTTTGATTGACTTTTTTAGTCATTACATACAATATTTGAGATGTTTTTTTGTATCTCCGTATAACAACACAGAAGATAATAAACTGAAAAGACCTTTAATCATTATTCCAAACAACTTGAGACAATTTCCATTAGCTTGGGCCTTAGTCGTTTTCAAAAATGGAGGAATATGGTATTAAAGACTATGACTTGTTCCTGTCTGTATGACCTAACATTAAGAAGCTACATGATGGCAACCTTTCTTAAAAGTTGTGACTGTAACAACCAAGCAGTTATAGTCATCCCAACCACCTCAAGGATATGAGTAAAAGTTTAAATTAATAAATGCTAGAAAATATCAGAGGAATATAAATTCAAAATTCTAGTAAACATTTTTACACTTCAAACTGCTCCTAACTGTTTCAGTTTTTCAGAGTAGGACAGTAACTATATAGCTCATTAAATGCTCACATTAAGTCAGACCACCACCCCATGCTCCTGCCATACACAGTTCAAATTTACTCAAAAGTTGCTTGCTTTCAAAATAAGTCATCATCATATCAGGATCTGAAGTGTGCTCACCCCCACCCATCCCCCTTGGGGGCTATATGGCCATTGCATTTAAATTAATTTAGGAAAAATCTAAATTGAATCTTGTTGTACTCCCCCCTGGGAAAACATTCTTCACAAATGAAGTACTGCAGACAAAAAGAGAGAGCACATGCAAGCTTGGGAACCATGCATCCTCCCAGACGTTCATTTGCATATATCCTCTCCTGCTCAATGGGCACTGGAAACAGCACTTTGTATTTCTCCTGAAACTAACTGTTCCTCATTAAACATCATGGGCACCTAATGCATTTTGAGATGTCTTTTTGAAGACAGCCTCACGGATTTTTCACTTTTCCCCCTCCTTTTTCCTCTTGAAAAATAATAAACAAAAAATTCTTAGATAATGGTGCTGTAGACTTTAATAGTTAAGGAATTGAGGAGTTGGAAGTGATTGGAATAGGCAAGTGTGGCAGGTAAGGTGGTGATGGTTGTGTGAGGTTGGATGTTGAGACCTAGTTTGATGGTATGAGTTGCTGAATTTTGTAGTGAGCCATATTGAAAGTCTTCAGGACTCAAAGTAACCATAGAGGTTAAGATTTTTTGAGTTGTTTGATAGGGTCTGGAGTTAATAACCTAGCTTTTTTGTTGTTTAACCCAGTTATTCTGGGTTGCCTACTTGAATTAACATGGGTCACCCGATGGCAAAACACACTGTAATTTCATCTGACCTGGGTAAAACCTCCTGTGCTAACTTACATTTTGAAGTAATTCCCCAAGGGCCAACCAATGTCACTGGCAGGATATATTCCAAAACAGAATAAATGCTATACTTTTTTCTACGAAAAGTAAATGAGGTAGAGGAACTCTGTAGTGAGGTCATAATACACAAGCTCTGTATTTGCACTATTTCTACTCCTTTGTGTTTTGCTGCATGAAGGGAATTATATCTTGCTTCCAAATAGTTGCAAATGGGCAAGCATCTCGGAAAGCGTGTGGGCACGTTACATGTTTCTAGTTTCACAGACTAAGTGCATAAGGTTGAGACTAAGTTATAGTTAAGAGCAGTTATAGTTGGGAAGGAAAGCAAGATGAAACACAGAACACCATCCTTTTTTATTTTTACATCCCCTTTCCCTGGGAAATAAAACCAAACCCATCAATAAAACCTTCTCACCACTGCATTACTTCTCTATGTTATTTCATCCTAACTTTACCTCACCGCAATTTTGCCATTTAGAAGTTGGGAGTATAGCTGGTTAGGTGCCTGGGTACTGTCAACTGGCTATTGTTAATGGAGAGTGATAGTGGAGCCACATTTTTAATCTCTTCTTTTTCTTCTTTCTTCAGGAAAATACTATGTATCAAGAAAGAAAAAAAAAGCAAAAAAAAAAAAAAGAAAATGTCATTTTGGGTTTCATTGTCTCATGTGTCGTCTTATTAAAGTGTTGCATTTGGCTAGGACTTTCTTGTCAACTTACAATTCAATGTAAAGTGACAAATGCAGACAGACATGGTGTGAGTTCTAAAAGGATGCATCCATCTTCTTTCTGATAAAATAAACAAGTTCTTTAAAGAAAACATTTTTATCCAGACCTCAAATAATTTCAAAAGTTATTAACTAATTTTTTCCTGTTCTTCTCTGTCCTTTTACAATGGTCAACATCAACCACAAATTCAGCCTTTCCATCCTTGTCTCCCCACTGCCATATACAAAGATACAAAACTTCTTTACTCTTGCTTAGAACTCAAAAATTATTTAATCAAGAAGAGTAAACATCCCATATCTTTAGAAGCTTTTTATGAATTTTTTAACCACTGGATCCTTCTTAAGGTCAAAGTTTCTGAGAACACAATATTCTATTCCATGATATGCAATATTTTTTTTTCATAAATATGTATCACCTTGCATGATCTTGCTCCTTAGTTCATAATCTTTCCTGACCATATGGAAAACATAGTCTACAGCATAACCAAGCATCTTTATGGGTATTAACTTAAATAACATAGTAACTGGTGAGAGGCAGAGTGTACGATTAAGAGCTGCTGCTACAGCTGCCATTTTTTTCATCTAACAGTCACAGTCCCCTCACCAAAACAGGTGGCTTCAAATGTTGATTGCATAGAATCATAGAATCATAGAATCACTTTGGTTGGAAAAGACCTTTAAGATCATCGAGTCCAATCTTTAACCTAACCCTGCCATCCCGCCACTAAACCCTGTCCCTAAGCACCTCATCTATCCTTCTTTTAAATACGTCCAGGGATGAGTACTCCACCATCTCCCCTGGGCAGCCCATTCCAGAGCCTGACAACCCTTTTGGTGAAGAATTTTTTCCTAATGTCTAGCCTAAACCTGCCCTGGCACAGCTTCAAACCATTCCCCCTCATCCTATCATCTGTTGCCAGGGAGAAGAGGCTGACCCCCACCTCACTACAGCCTCCTGTCAGGCAGTTGTAGAGGGCGATAAGGTCTCCCCTCAGCCTCCTCTTCTCCAGGCTAAACAACCCCAGTTCCCTCA
>BOSO01044966.1:1995-12608 GCA_018403395.1 Gorsachius goisagi | reverse complement strand
AAACCTTCTATGATTCTATGATTCTATGATTCTATTTGAGAGATGGTCAGGACCAGCAGCTGGAGCTGTATGTAACCTCAAGGTATCATATGCCCAGGTGCCAGCAACTGGGGAGACTAGGATCCAGGGGCAGCTTCTGGGCAGCCTGCTGCAGTGTCTGAGCCCAGCTCCCAGAGACATCTACACTGAATATATGTGTATATATTTCCCAGCAATGGACTTGCAGCATGATCAGCCAGAGAGGGAAGCAGGATGAGGCCTTTAGTGCTGTGTTTGCATGAGTGCTGTGCTTTCTGTCTTGGTCTATGTGGCTATATATATATATATGTATTCTGTATATATATGTTTGCATTTGCCTGTTGTGTGTATTGGGTATACATGCTCAGCCTCATTACTGGTTGCACCTGGGGAAGCTGTGGCAGCCTCACCTCCATTAGACCACCAGACTGGCAACCCCTAACAGTATCCAGCTCACTTTTTGCCCTTGAAAAAATCACCCCATTCTTCTGCTTGATTTGGTCAGATTTTAGTCCCATAAATAAATAGAATTAAAAAGATAGGAACAATTCCAGCTTCACAAAAATTTTGGCAACTGGTAGCTTCTGTATTCTACAAAGACTCCTGAAATGTTCAAGCTGGTTACCGCTGATATGCACACTTGTAACAGGCTTCAGACAAACTTCCCCTGTTTAGTCAGGAAAGGTTAATATTTGATAATTTTTCTGACTTTAGGAAACCCAAAAGGGAGGAGATAGAGAATGGTAGTAGGAGGTAGTTGATATTTCATTCTCTTTGCAGGCTGAGCTGTGTAATCATCTAATCAGATGTGTAGTCGATCATCATTTTTTTTTCATATTTTTGGTCTGACTACCCTGAAATTAATTCAAAATATTCTAATAAAGAGCCTCAGATTATGCCCTTTACATTAAAATCATTTTCATAATAGATTCAAAACCTGTCTCAGTCATAGGTCGAGACATCCATCAAGCTGATTAACCTGGACTGATATGCCCCTACGCAGCACTAAGTGTTCCTGATGTTACCTGTGTTTCTGGAAGTGTTGGATGACCCAAACTCAGCAAATACAGGTAATACACATCTGTCAAAGTAATTTTGCCAGTAGAAACTATCTTTTAAAATATGCTTTAGCTACTAGTGAGACAGGTGGATGAAAGAATGATGCCAGGTGGGTAACTGAGGATAAAAGTAACTCATACTTTATAGAAACTTGGAACTGGAACAAATTCTGTGTTCTCAAAATAATAGAGCTGCTAAAAAGCAATATAACCCTCAGTTGCAGTCCTGGTGACAATTTGGGTTGAATTTGTATACCATAATATTGTCTAAAGCTCAGGAGAAATTCCATGGGTGCCTACAAAATGATTAAGAAGTCATACAAATAGTGTTGCACAATGCCGGGGAAAGATGATGTTGCTTAGAAATAGACTTCTTTTATGATGTTGCTGTTCATAAGTGGGATTCATCAGACATGCTTTTAAATAGTCAGTAACTACCTTAATGGAAAGTGAAAACAGCTGTAACGTATTTAAACTACTGCATAACTATTTGCACTAGTCAGCACCAGTAGCAAGTATGGGGGTAAAAACTCGTATTATTAAATAAAAACTAGCAATCTAGGAATCTATTGTTATAAACAGTTATCTGTAAGTAAATGCCTTTATACATTACACTAGAATTCATAGTTGTGTTAATTTAGGAGTGTACACTATTAAAGATTACCTTTTATCTCCCTGACTTCCCCATTCAACCAGTGTTGCACTTAGTATTGAAATAGCAACAGTTTTGCTCCTCTATTTGCTGTCAGCGGTCCAAACACAGATGCTACTAACAGATTACACAGTCCTTTCACTTCCTCCTCCTCACACTAGTGTTCCTATATTATTTAAAACTCAGAAAACAATCCTTACATTGAATTGCACAGTTAAGTCATATATCTAGGTAGCAAAAATTATGGTACTGTTTCTCAGCTCATTACATGTTAAATTACAGACACTCATGGTTGAGGACTTCATGTAGGCATTTGACAACAAAAGAGACTCTGGTTGCAGTCCAGCTTAGATAAGAGCTAGACAGTTGGTCCATTAATCAAGTGAACAATTTCAGCTTCACAGAACGCTAGCCTCAGATGGTCTAAATTGGCTTAGTCAGTGGAGCTGTGCTGCCTTACTCCAAGGCCATGGCCCCCATTTTTTATCTGATTTGTTAGCTGAGACAGCCAATAGGTTAAGTTACACAGGGAGAATATTTTATTTTAGTGCCAGATACCTGCAGTTGACTTCAACTGACGACACAATTTTTACTTTGGTCTCAAATGCCAGTAGTCCTATGCTGGGAAAGACTAATTTGTCTTGGAATATTACATTATCTATCATATCTATCTATCTGCCCTGATGGTAGAGACCTGAAAGAACAGTGGTGTGACCTCATTCCTTTCTGCCTCTATTGATATCTTCATTCAGTTATTTACAATGGTTTGCAAAAATTTAGGCTCTCTATAGCCCAAGCTTCTATACCCACAAATCTGCAGATGCTCACCCCCCTTTCCCAGTAATAATTCTGTCTGAAGACAGTACCTTTAAATTTGAAGAGACATCAGTAGGGACAGAGAGATCTGTGAAAATACAGCAACAACCAAACCCATTCTGCCTGAGCCACTTCATGTCCACATCGTGGCACCTGCCTGCTCTCTGCCAGACAGGTGATTACCTCAGGCACCTACCCCAGCACGCATTGCTATGCTTCCTGGGCAAAGCTGCCAAGCATGGAAGTGTTCAGGCCACAGGATGAGGTGGTAGCATAGATAGAGAAGGATTTGGAAGCTTGCAGGTCTCCTGCGAAGGAGGGAAAATGGCAAACTGACATGTGCCAAGCAGCTGTAAAGTCTGTACATTTGTTTCCTGTTGAATGTGGAGAAGGTCAGCTGCCAAACCAGATTCTGGCACTTGAATTTGCTGTGTGAGAACTGCACCCCTGAGCTTTCCCTGCAGACATTGTCTGAAAGTCTGGAAACATCATTAAAGCTCTTTGTTACTGTTCATTCTATAAAGAAATATCAGTATTAGTTTCTTCTTTATTTGATAAAACAAATGCATAATGATGATTACTACTTTTCCCATTTTCTAACACTGTGTGTGATGAAGATAGACATAATTCTCCCAGCGATCGGCATGTCCAGTAGTCATGTTAGGCTGAGTTTTTACATCCAGCATGAAGCCTGATTTTTGCTTTTAGAATGAAAGGGTATTGTGCCAGATGATACCTCTTTGGGGAAACAGACTGTGGCTTTTCCTCCTACAGTCACAACATAACATGGTAAAAAGGCATGTGATAAAGTAAAGCAAGCCTCTCCATCAGTTTATTTTGTAAACATTATTAATTGATATTTCAGTTCACATGGATAAATTGTTGGCTTTAATGGAATTTAGGAAGACTAATGTAAGTCCTATCACTATGATTGAAATACAAAGATATTAATGCAAGCAAATACTATTTGGGGTTTTCCAGCTAAAAATGTTTCTCATGATCACTATGATAGAGAATGTGATGATCAAAGACTGTGGAAGAGCTGTGGTATAACTGGAAACAAACCAATTTTAATTTCATGGAGCAAGACATTATGCTTAGTAAATGACAAAAATGATACTCAGATATATACCTTAGCCTAAAGGAGGCTATATAATTGATATTTTTTTTACATAAGCTGATAGACTTTTAAATCAGGCTGTTTTCCAATGATCTAATATTTCCCAAACATGATATACAGAATGTACAGGTTATAACAAACTTTTTAAAAAAGTTTTTATTTACTTAATTCTTCAATGTCCTCAAGATGTCATCAAAATACAGATGTCCTATATTGATGAGTTGCATTAATGGCCAACCATGGCAAATCTATAGCATAGAAAACTGAAATACAGAGAAGACCAACCTGGCATTAGCAGCATCATAGTAATAAGGAATTAAGCAGCGCCTCCTGGATTTTCTACTTTGGTTTATAACACAAAACACAATTATTAACCCAATGGTCTGCTATAATTTTGATATTCACCAGATCAGTGAAGTACCTTAGAGAAAACTCTCTTAAATATGAATGAGTCAGATATTGCTGCTAAATTACTGGAGATGAGGATTATCTACTGCTTTTACACCAGTCATAACAGCAGAAATAATTGGACTATTATCTGCACAAATCACAAATTTTAATAAGTAGTTTTCAGTATGACAATTCTGAAACCTGAATACACTGATAAACAAGTTATTGCTTTTATCAACTTCAGACATGTCCAAATTTTGAAAAAAAAACTACCACCACTGCCACATTCTGTCTATGAATTAATTCTCTTAACAAAACAATTTAAAAAAAAATCCTTTTATGCACCTAATTTTGTATTCAGTAAGTGGAGACATACTCTTCTTTCTTGTCCAGTCCATTTATGTGACAGGGTATACATCTGGTGATGTATAATTTTGCCTAGACACGGCCTCAAGCATATTAAGAAAAGAATTAAAAGTTACTTATTTTTGCTCAGTTAGTTACATAGTCTTAAATAATGATAACTTTAACTGGCCTTTTCTGATTGAAAGACCTTACAATCTTTTACATTGCAAGTGTATGGCTAAGGAGCCTCTACACAAAGCTCTAAACCATTTTCCACCTTTTGTTAACTAATACAGGTTGGTAAACTGCTGTTTCCATAGATTTGGATTGCAAATTTCTATTAACTTTAACTGTTTCAGAATTTATTTACAAATTCTCACAAACATTTTTTTTTCTTGTTGAAAGGTAACATACAAAAAAAGTCTGTATTCTGTTATTTTTAATATGGAGGATAGATTTATTTTTACTTGTATGGTATGAACAGGAAAATAATAAGTGAATCAATTTAATTACATTTTTTCATACAGTATTCAGTCATAGAAATGATGGAATGGAAAATAAGTTTTGCACATTCAACATTACTCATAAGTAGATCTTGTTAAGGATTAAATATGTGGTATGGGGTGTATAATCAGAGCACATAACAGGCTACAACAAACAATTGCAAATACTTTCAGAGATCTGAAAGTCTGTTTGATTTCAGAACTTCATCTTTTACGCATTATCTCACTCTAGATATCAGGAGTTTTCAGTGAGTCCAGTAGTGATGATCTGATCATTAAACAGCAGGGTCAGCTGTATACTTATGTAATTTTATTTTTCTTTATATCAATATTTGTCAAGTTCTGAAGTTTCCTTGTTTCATGTACAAATTGACTCAATTTCTGTGTTTTCCCATAAAATGAGGTGATTCTGATATTTGAAAAATAATCACTTCAAGTGAAGCCTAAAGTGTACCTGGAGAGTTAGCCGAAGGCGTATTCATCTCCTACTGCAGTTTGCTCTGCCTATGTATTCATTAGCACAAAATGTTGAACCAATCAGCAAAATTACCTAAATATGAAGGTGTCTCAAACATATTTGACATAGATTTGATAAATTGCTGCTGACAACTCAATTAAATTATATGTAATAGATGAGTGTTTTTACTGACAAGTGCACTGAATTAGGGAGATACCCACTTAATGTTCTTCACTAATTAAATCATATTGAAGTATGAGGTCCCTGTCCACCTGCATTACTGGTCCTATTCATAATGTACTCACAACAGAAATGAATAATTAGCATTGGTTAAATATGCATGTGTCTAGGTTTAACCATCACTGTATTTTTCTTGATTATGTGACAGGGTATACATCTGGTGATGTATAATTTTGCTCAGATACTGTCTCAAGCATATTAAGAAAAGAATTAAAAGTTACTTATTTTTGCTCAGTTAGTTACATAATGTTAAATAATAATAATTTTAACTGGCCTTTTCTGATCAAAATCTCTTAACATCTTGCCTCATAGAAACAGCATGCCCAAAATTGCAGTCACACTTCAAAAAAACCTTGACTTTGATTACAATCAGTTGGAGTCTCAGGCAGAAGGTTTTGGTCTACCGGTTTTAAAGATAGAGGGAAGGTTAATATCTATTTGCAATGGTTATTACATAGCAGTGTCACAGAGGGCCTTGAGAGGACATAACGGAAATACCATTATAGCCAGAGGCAGTTTGCCAGAGGGACTAAGTCATAAGGCAGTTGCTTGGCTTGTGATTGAGAGAGAAAAACTCTTTGCTATCTCAGTTTTAACATTCTTGCTATATCAAGTTTCTTGATAATTGAGGAATTTTGTGTGCCTTCAGGTAAGCACTTGACTCCGTGTGGAATAACAGAGAGCAGAAGCTACTTCTGCGAATATACCTGGAAACGCTGGTTGCTGAATGCCGTATTCTGACAGACTGATGGGCTGTATCAGCTCTCAGTGATGCACAGCTGTCACTTTATTTAAGTGCATGGATGACAGTCTTCCTGCAACTCACATTAGAAGGCCATGGAGAGAGGGTTACCAGAAGTACTCACATTAAGTATCCTGAGGCCTGAGTGAAAAGAAACCGCTGTTTACAGATGAAAGGAATAGAAATGCTGAGAAGAAATTAGTAGCCCTTATTTCTGCATTATTTTTTTACAAAATAGACAATCTGCTGTTAAAAAATAAAAAAACAAAGAAGAAATGACACACAAAGCAGCAAACTGAGGCAATATGACTTAAAGGTTACAATGACCTTTTTTTTTTAATAAATGCATTCCCCCAAAATACACTGCTTTGCTCCAGCCTCCTCAAACACTGGAGGGTAATATATAACCCCTTCTCTCTTTCAAGACCATTTCACAGCTAAGATTTGACTTTGCAGTCATTTTATAGCCAATATCTGAAAATACAATCCTTCTTAGGGTTTGTCTTAATTTCACTGAGAACACAGTGGTATATGAAGCATAACAATCTGAGGTGAACTGTAAGATGGAGGGAAGATGAAAATTCACAAGGTCTTATCTCAGCCAGGCTCCCCACATCTGAGATCCAAAATGACTCTATTTACACAAAACATCATACAATGGAAAACTTTGATAAAGTGTATTTTGTTGTCTTTCTTGGATACAATTCCTTTCTGTAGAATTTGAGTCTGTGCTTGGCTGAATTGCAGTTAACATTCAGTCACACAGGTGTATTCCTTAGGTCCTGTGGAGCCGTTGTAGTCTTCCTTTTGCTGACAGTATATGCACATGTGTGCATATATACATGTATACTGATCTTTAGCAGCTTGAATAAATGTTTGGAAATATGACCTGTGCATAGTTCATGTAGTCATAGTTGCCTAAGTATTTAGACAGCCTTTGACAATGAGAGGAAAGAGAACAGGTTAGAGTCAGGCCAGAAATTACTTTTTCCCATGCCTACTATCAGGGAAGTCTTGGATCTGCCCCTAAGGGAAGCAGAACAGACTGGCTAAGGGCTGGCATGCTAAGCTTGGGAAAAACAACATGCACAAACCATCGTTGTTTGTGCATGCTACTGAGAAGCCCTACTTCAGAATTATTGTTTCAGGCTTTCTAAGGATTCAAGTAAGCTTTAGTGTGTGAGATGACTTTGTTTCACAAATATGAGATTTTTTTTCCCACCTGATTGTAAACCAAAGCAAATTTAATGCATCAAGTTTTCACTTATCAGAAATGAAGATTTTTCAACCTGGAATGTTCCCAGAAGCTCGGCATCAGATGATCTGCTTCCAAAGAGAAAGCTGTCCCTTTGGCAGAGATATGGTCACCCTTCAGAAACAGTATTTTCTTCTTTGAAAAGGTAGAACCAGAATGTGCATTGTTCTATTTGACGTTTTCACTTCTAGAGCTAAATCCTAATAACAGTGGGGTGACAAAAAGATAGTACTTTGTACCTTTCCCTTGGCAGCCTTCCAACACCTTAGTTTGAAATTTGTAATTTTCCCTTCCCTTCCCTTCCCTTCCCTTCCCTTCCCTTCCCTTCCCTTCCCTTCCCTTCCCTTCCCTTCCCTTCCCTTCCCTTCCCTTGGTGCTGAGAGACTTTAATCAAAATAGCTTACCTGTCTGACCCAGTACAAAGAAGGTAGCCACAGTACTATAAGATGTAGGAAAGCCTTCTCAGCACACAGGTTCTTATCCAACCTACTGAATAACTCTCTGAATAAATAAGTCACATAAATAATCTCTGTTCATGCTAAAGTCTTTCTGTAACAGCTAAAACGATGCCAGAATCACTACTACAGGTAAAGAAAAATCAGACAATGAAGAGCTTTTCATTAATGCTAGGAAAAGAAAAATATGAAAAAAAGCCACCACTTCACAGTATAGCTGAACATCTTGAGCTTTCCTGATATTGTGTGTGAGACATCTGGGACTTTAAATACTTCTTGTTCCAGTACATATATTTTCAAACATGGAGAACAGATTTGCAAAATGATGATCTATCCTGTACCTATGCTTTAATTTATATTTATTTACACTTTTGGTGTTTACTCCAGTTGCCATTTATCTGCATTGTAGTAACTTCCTTTTCAGGGTTATTAAATACCAATAAATAACTTCTGTTGAAACCAACAGACATTAAAATTTGAAGCTAAAACATGCTAGACAAAGTAGTTTGTTAGATCTGAATCCATCAAGTAGAGTTGAATTCAAAAAGGGGAAATGGCTGGCCTGTAGTTGATTTTTGTTGCATATTAAAAGTCATCTTACTTCTTCCAAAGCACAGGTCTTTTCCTTAAATACTTTTGTAGGTAGCAGTCCTATGAAACATGAAACTTGAAAAAAGCAGTGAATAAGTGATCCTGCTGAAATTCTTATGACATAACAACTGTTTGAAATTTTCTAGTCTGCACTGAAGGTAAAAATGAGTCTTGTTTTTTTTGTTTGTTTGTTTTTTCTCTTCCCTTGTTTTAAAACCTGGTGCAAATCTTATTGAAACAAATTGGAAAACTCCCTTTTAATTGACTTTGAATGAGGGGAATTAAGATTCTAACAGATAAGTAGCCTAGAAAATCGATTTTCCTTTCAGAATCAAATTCACTGTACCGAGAAGTTCTCTGCCCCTTTGGTCTCTATGTAAAACTGTGATGGCGAAATCTAGAAGAGAAAATGTTGAACCCATTGTTTGTGTACCAGCAAGCAGTTATGTAGCCATTGTCAATGTGTAATGAAGGATATCAAACAGCTTATTAAAAGGCACATCCATAGAAAACCTTACTCTGGAATTGTACACACCTAGTTACCATAGTCTTTTCTAATTTTGCTTTAGTTTTGGCCAGAAGATGGACTTTGGAATTCTTGGATATTAGTAGCTTAACAATATTAAACTTTTTTAATTATTATTATTATTTGCTTAAGGAACACTAACCTTAGTCACACAGAAATTGTTAGCATACTAGTTTCATTTTAGGAAGAAAAAGAGATGATTGAATTATTACCTATAAGGTATTATTACATAGACCCATAAGCAAAAGACATCAGTTCCTCCCACAGGATACAGTCCTTCACAGATTCTCCAACATGAGTCCTTTCCACAGCTGCACTTCTTCAAGAACTGTTCCAGCATGGTCCTTTCCATGGAGCACAGTCCTTCAGAATGGACTGTTCCTGTATGTGTCACAGGTCCTGCCAGAAAACCTACTCGCTTGTGGAGTCTTGGGCTCTCACTCCTGCTTGGGTTCTCCACAGGCTGCAGCTTCCCTCAGGGCATAACCACCTGCTCCAGCATGGGATCGCCACAGGCTGCTCCACCGTGGTCATCCATGGGCTGCAGGGAGACGACCTGGATCACTGTGGTCTTCTCTCATGGGCTGCAGGGGAGTCTCTGCTTGAGCACCTGGAGCACATTCTGCCTTCCTTCTTCACTGACCTGTCTGCATAGCTGTTTCTCTCACATTTTTCTCACTCCTCTCTCACATAGCTGTTGCATAGTGCTTCCCACTCTTTCTTAAATATGTTATCACAGAGGTACAACCAACACTGCTGATGGGCTCAGCTTTGGGCAATGGAAGATCTGTTTTGAAGCTGTCTGACACTGGCTCTGTCTTCTCATAGAGGCCACCCCTGTAGCAACCCCACTAGAAAAAACTTGACACTTTAACCCAATACACCTTCCAAAGTGAGACATATGACTTTGATCCTACTGAGACAAAGGAGGGGTATGAAGTACAGTTAGTTCTACATACACTGGAATTAATCTCCAGCTGTGGGAGACAATAGCCAGCTAACTGTCTCAAAGCTTGCTCCTTTGTGTGGCGATGTGCAAAGATCAGCATTGCCGCAGGCAAGGTGGCTTGCAGGCTTGCTGAAGCAGTGGACACCCAGGTGGGGCCGCCTGCCTACCAAAGCTTGCAGTTTGCTGCCACTTAAAGCATGCAAGCAGAAACCTGCCCCTGCCCAGCAACAAGAAAGTGCGCAAACAGAGCCCACCAAAAGTAAAGCACGCAAAATGTGTGCACATGTGCTGGACTGTGCTCTATAAAAAAGGTTGCAGTCTCAGACTGCGGGGGGACCTCGTGGAAGACCGTCAAAGATGCCGGAGGAAGATCACTGACCTCGTGAAGAGACCACCAAAGTTTCCATGTGTGATCACCGAAAACCCCAGAAGCACAGATCCCTGGGATGCCGCAGATCCATGGTGGTGACTGTCTGCTCTCTTCTATCCGGACCTC
>BOSO01044924.1:2066-13105 GCA_018403395.1 Gorsachius goisagi | reverse complement strand
TTCCCTTTCCCTCTCCCTCTCCCTCTCCCTCTCCCTTTCTCCACCTCTCCCTCTTCCTCTTCCTCTCCCTCTCCTTTTTAGTCTCCCTTTTCCTTTCCCTTTCCCCTCCCTCCCTCCCAACTCTCTCCGTCTACCTCTGTCTCCTTCTTTTTTCGTTTTTCATTTTTTCCCAAGAGTAACTTTAATCATTTAATCACTAGACTCATACGTATGACACCAGCTATGCACCCCACTAATAAATCTTTGTGTATGTGAAACTGTCTCAAAATCCTCTGTGCAGAACATGTATGTAACAAGAATATATTAATTTTCAAACCTCATCATCCTGTATTTTCCAGCAGATGTTAAAAAAATAGTGGGTTTATGTTCTAAAATTCACCAAAAGAAGCTTAAGGGCCTTTAAGGATCTTAGTATAAATACCCTCCTGGTTTAAGATAATAACTTGTTATGATGCTAAATGACATCTAAACATGGGGAATGATATGAATATACCTTTTCTCATAAAGAAGTGGAACAACTTGTTTCCTCATCCTTCCAAAGAGGGAGTAGCCATAGTAAGTCATTGTATTTCAACTGCCCATCTCTATCAGCCCCGAGGACACTGTGTATAATGGAAAATTAAACATACCAGCTCATTCGTTCTTACTTTAATAACTTAGGTCACTGTAATTCTTCTGATTATATTCTTTCTTTGAAACTCCTTCACTTAGTACCATCAAACTTCACTTTCTCAGAATAATTTGTTTTCCGGTTCATTCATGCTTATTTTCTTTCTTTAGATAATCCAGACTTCTTAAACACTTCATATTCACTTACATAATAGTGCCTCTAACATTTATAACTCTCTGCTTCATATTTCCTCCCTTTTTGCCTTTTTTTAATCAATGTGACCTTTTTTTTAATATTTTCTTATCTAGAGGAGAAAATTAATTTTAAAATCTCTCAGATCTATTTTTTTTACACAGTAGTTCAAGAGACAGGGTATTTCTGAGATGTCAATTGAAGTTTATTTGAAAGATGTAAGTTTTAACCTGTGTCAATCTATTCATGCATTCATCTTGGTTTTTGTTGCTTGTTTGGTTGAAGTTTATTATTTTTCCCAAGGTCACACCCTATTCTGTTCAAAGAAAAAACCTTACAGCTTGAATGTTTCAAGCTTTGTATGTGTGTGTGATAGGACAGAGATTTTAAAACATTTTGTTATTGCCATTACTTAATCTTCTCAATGTCAAGCCTTTTTCTACTAGACAAGATAAAATGATTTATACACAGTATTCTTCTAAGATCAAATTGCAGATATTCTATTGCCTAAGAAAGCATCCAGCATTTTCATGCATATCACCAATGAATGTTTTAGAAAAATTCCCATATTTCAAGTTTCAAGGGAGCTAAACAAAGTAATTTCTTGTATTTTCTTAAAAGCTGTGTCCTTCACCTTGACACAGAATCTGATAAAAATTGCAATAAGGACAGTCAGGCTTCCTTGTTCTCACATTCCACATAGATATTTTTAGTTCTACATTTGGATTAATGAATCTCAGTTTAAATCTCAGTTTAAACAATGTTGACATCTGTACCTGAGCTACTTATTTCAGGTTTCCTCTATAGATAATAAAGAGAAGATAAGCAGCTTTAGTACACAACCGACCCAATCAACTTACAAAATTTACTCTATGATGACATAAATTGTACCCCAAATGGGTCTTTCTCTTTCTGACTTGAAAGAAGCTTAGCCTTTCTGGACTTGGGTGTAAATATATACGATTTGTTTTATTTTCCCACATAGGTTTAATCTGAGATGTCATAAAACATCTAAGAGGTACAGGTGGGGAAAATATAAAAGATGCAGGACTTAAAAGGCACACAAGACCTTCCAAAGTAGCAGCTAGAAGTCATGTGGAATATGCTACAATATTGCAATGATATTTAGAATAGGGTAGGAGTGGGCAGCTGAACTCAGCATATACATTTACTCAAATAAATGCAGTCCCTGATGTGGAACCTAAATAAGCACAGATGAAGGAAGAATAGTAATTTAATTACTCTGGTTACAATGTTTAGAATTTTTTTTCAGCAAATTACACAGTTTACCTGTCACCCCTGTCTCCTCCATGCTCTCTATAGGTAGCTCTGAATAATGGAATAAGTTCAGGCTTTTAGTTTTAATTCGTGAAGGTCCAGTAACAAAACAGTGTATGTTGTGCAGATATGGCAATGATGACTATGGGTATTCTAAGATTTCAGGCCATACTAATGAGCTTCATATGGATGATGATCAGGAAATGTAACTCAAACAACAGACTACATAACAGTTTAGAGCCATAAAAGCAATGCATTACAAACTGTATCCTTCCAGTAACAGTTTGAATTGACTTACGATGTAAGTAATGAAAGAGCAGTAACAGTAGTTTCAAGACTTTTCCATTCTCCATTTGAGGGCTATTTTTCTAAGGAAACACTTGATACAAGCAGTGGAAGACCTTCCCACTGTTAACTTTAATCAAGGGAAAGAGGTCTAGGTGTACTTCAGAGATGCATTTTATTGCTTAGCTGTTTAATTTCCCCTCTGAGTGAGGAGAGAGATGGTGTTTTGTTGTGTAGAATTAAGTAGTGGGTGCTGCCTGAGGTGCTCTAGCATTTCCTCCATTGCCTCCTGAAGTTGCCCTGAGAGGAATCAGGTTTCTCATAGGTTTGGTCTCATACCTGGAAACCTCATGCAGATGTCTCCAATGTTATATGGCTCCTCAAATACCTTAGATATTAATGAATGGGCAACTGAGTTATGTTCTGGCAAGTACAGTCATTAAAGCTTAAGGAGTGACCTCTTAGATTAAGTATTTAATCTAGGATGCACTAAACAGCTGTCCAGACCTCAGTGATTGCATTGACAAGATCTCACTTGGATTTAAAGGGAGCCTAAACATCTAGTTTTTTGTTGCTGGCACCTACATTTAAAGTCTGAATCTGGAGCTGAATCCTACTTTTACACCTTTCAGTCAACAGAGACACACCCAAGCATTGTCACAACTTTCTTTATTTCTTAATGTTTATACAGTCATTCATAACTAGCCATTAATTTTTTCTCACTTCACAACAAAAAATAATGTCTATCCTATCTCCTTGCTTTCAATTTAAGATTCTTCTGCCTTTTATTTTGTGTTTTGCCATATTATTCTCACCCCATTCTGTTATGGTAGCATGTCTCTTTATTTTTTAATGACTATATAAACCCAGACTTTTCATACAAAATGCAGTGAATTAATATTAACATAGGTGTAGTAACAAAAAAATCTTTTTGTTCATAGTGTTACAACTTCTTGACAATGCTTCTATTCAGATTAATTCTCCCAAGAGAGAATTTTTTTCCCACTAAAACTACAAAAGACATGATCAAGTAATTGACAGCTTTATGTATCTGTAGAGATGTGAGTAGGATGGACTACAGTTTTTTTAAAGACAACACATAACTTCTGTGTGCATTATTTCCTAATGCAGTAGAAAGATTTTTATGGTTTTTCCTTTATTCCCCTATGAGGGAATTTTTAAGGTGTTATAGGAATAACTGAGAGACCTCACCAGATACCCATTTTTCCTGTTTAAAATAAACATTTTTTTTACCAATACAGGAGCTTCTTAATAACAGTTTCTTACTTAGTGCCTCATATTTTTATTGGGTTTTTTTCTCTCTTCTTTGTTGTTGACCTTCTTGTGCTTATGCTGAGGGCAGAAGGATTATAGTTTGAAATAATTTGACATGACCATAGGCTTTTAAACAGGGAACTTTGGAATATGAGTTGGCAACATAATGTTGCCATATCAAGGTAGGATATATTGTTCAGTCTACTGTGACACACTCAATAAATTGCTTTGCAATGAAGCTGCAAATTGTGCTATAAAAGTACATCAGAATTCTTCCACTTCTACTCTCCTTCTAATTAAAGCAGAAAGAGATGTTTTACATAAATAAATGCACACACACATTTGTTTATATATAAAATAAATGTTTTTTTAAAAATAGGTTTTGATCTTGCCACTTTCATCAGGTATGGAATCCATTATTTTCTGATATCCATTACATAAATCTGTTTTATCATGAGATATTGTCATACTTAAAATATGTGTAATAATTAAGTTCATAGAGAAAAGTATCAAATCAACATTAATATTTTCTTAGACATAATATTACAAGTACCTCAGTTTTTATCTGTCCAGACTAAATTATGTCAGCTTTGTGAAAGTACTGGTTATCCAATAAAATAAACCCTCTTGGAGTGGAAAAAAAATATGTTTGGTTGGGGTGATATTGGTCTTTTAAAGTCTGATATATTAAGTTAAATATCTAGCTTTCTGGCTACCTGATAAATTGGGAAAGAAAAAAGTCTTTCTTTGAAAAATATTTTTAAGCACAGGAGCTGGTATGACAGATCAACATCTATGGCTGGACAGATCAACATCTACACGTTCAGCACTTCAAGAACCTCACTCACTTGTATTAACAATCAACTTCAATGAGGTTGAAATTGAAGCTAAGTTATCAACAAGCTGACATTCATATCACCATGCTTTATTTTTCCATAGTAAAATAACTCTCATTAAATTTAATGCTAATTTAGATTATTTTGGCTTAGAGTTTCTGATTAATTGATATTAGAATGCTACAAGTAGAGGGGGTTGGACTAGATGACCTCTAAAGGTCCCTTCCAACCCAAAACATTGTATGATTCTAAGTAAAATACACTGTTTTCCTTGTAATACAAAACATTTTTGTAATGTGTGGTTATGAAGAAAGTGGTTACCACATTTTATGTATTTATTTTAGTAAAGATAAATATGAAAATAAAATGTTTGTATAAGAAAATGCCAAGAAGAAAATACTAAAAAAAAATAGTAAGAAAAGCACTAAAACAATTAAAATATTTAGAAGAAGCTTTAAAAAAAAGAATTTGAATTAGTAACTTTTATGTGGCATTGCACAGCACTAAGTTCTAGGTAATACTAATATAATTAGTACAAATTTTAAAAGAAAAAGTAAGACTTCTAACAGTGAATTGTATGTTAAAGTTTCACCTACTAGATCTTCGTTTCATCATAAACTGAACACATATTGCTATTTAGCCATTCTTATTTCACTTTGTTATGAATAAAAGCTTTGTTTTTCAAGCATAAATTCTGCTGTATAATGATAAATAATAGAGGCTCTTGTATATATTGTTGTAATGTTGTATACATTGAAAGGTCTGGATTATTGACTTGTCAGTTGTGCTGTCACTAATACCTTGCATGAATAAATCTTAATTCCAGGTGTTTAATGAATTATTTAAATCTAACTCCATTTGTATTTCAGAATAATATGCAATGTATTAAGAATGTTACTTATCACTAACCTTTTCCTCCTAGTGTCTTTATTTTTAATGATACGTTAAAGAATATTAGAAATTATTCCTGAGAACATATATCTGTTTGGAAATGGAATACAGATGTGGAGTTTATAACAGTAGGTCTACCCATGCAGTAACTTCCATATGCTGTCTCAGCACAGTTTTTTGAAAGTTATTTATACAAAACTTAACAAAAAAATCCAGATGTTTTTCTTTTTATAAATAAAATGTAGAAATTCTGAAGCCAGTGTGGCAGGTACAGTTATGTCCCGTCCGTCTGGGACACCCCCACCCCCCCCACCCCCACACTGATAAAGATCGGGGCTTTTGACATGGTGATCACTGGATTTTCATGCCTCATTTTCACACATTTGTGCTTTGCCATGCCCCAGGAAATACACTCCTCGGTGGGAGGGGGAGAGAAGTGGGACCTCCCAGTCAACAGACATGGGCTGCAGCCAATGAGGTGCCCTGTCTCAGAGAAGCTTCTGGATCTTGACCACTTATGAGCACAGCTCAGATCTGACTCAGGGTCCAGCAGTGCCAGAGACCCCCCTGGAGTGGTCTTTTCCGAGCAGCCGGTCTGTGTTTGGAGCCTCTCTCCTTGGGTTAGGATGCCACCTGAGGAAATTTCCCAGGACTGAGTGCCCTCACCTCCTTGTGGTGGGTGATTTCTTCTGGATATATCCTTGACTGAGGTCTTGTTATTGTCATCTTTGTCATTGTCCCCACCCTGGGTGAGTGATTAAGTCTTCCGGGTACCCATGACAGGAAGAGAGTTTCCCCCCATTGTAAGTGAGTGTGTGTGCACATTTTGGATCCTCATTCTTGTGTATATTGACATGTAGTAACAATACCCCGACTGACACCTCGAACCTGTTATGTGTTAAATGTTGTCGGAGTGTTGATTGATTTTGGTTTACTGCTGTTTCTCATGGGTTTCTGTTGTGTGATTTTTGGCTGTTTTGTTAAATAAAGGTGTTCAAGCTTGTCCTTTATCTGGGTTAGTTTTAATGTACCTCTGTGACAGCCAGTCACTATTTTTCTTGTATAAGAAAAAAATAACACACATTGTTCATTTTCCATCATGTATTTAAAAAGTCATAATTAAAGTAAGTGTTCTGAAACGGTATCTATTTTAAAAGCCTGTAGAAAAATTCTGTTTCTTTTGGATTGGAATATATAACTTATAACCTGTTAAGAAATGTCAATGTTTTGTGCCTTGAAGGCTTACAAGATATTTCTGAAAAGCTCTGACTTAGTCAATGACTTTTTATGCGTAATATCAGTTCTGAAATGGGTTATGATGCTAATTTAAAAACATAATGAAAATTATAAGATATCAGCATCTCTAAATTGGGAAAGGCTGGAAAACACGGTACTGAAACTGCCATATGGCCATCATAGCAAAATCCAATTAAATTTATGAGACTTAGAATTTATAGAAAAACATGTACTAACTACTTTTTTTCAGTGTTTACACTTTTGTTTTTGGAAGCCACTGGAAAAAAGGTGGGTATCTATTCCTTCCATATTTTTCATATCCTTCTTAAATTTCTGTAAAAGGAGGAATAACATTTCTCTAGGTATCCCACCATTAATGGGGAGTGAGGAAGAATTCTGCATAATGACTCAATCCAGCAAAGTTTTGATACGCTCTCCTTTGCTGACTAAAGGACAATTTGTAACCTCCCATAAGTATCAAATGTTATGACTTTAGTCTGTCCATCAATGCACATATTTAATTTACAACTTTCTTCTTTGAGTAAACAAATTTTTAATAAACCATTTACAATAGTTATTAAATTGGAAAAGTACATATCAGACAGTTTTTTACCTGAAACAATGTATATATTTCATAAATAAACAGTTTAGATATTTCATATACTTTAGTTAAGGGACAGTTTGCTGACTTTTCTGATTAGCTTCTACTACAAAATAACAAATATTTACTTATTGTGACCACAGTAATGAAATCTGAGAAGTTCACATGGGCAGCCAATTTCAGCACCCCTCAGAGAGTTCATGATTGAGAAAAAGCCTATGACAATACTTTTGTCTATAGCAGTACTGCAAAAATTCATCCTAAATCTCTAACATTACTATTAACTCACATCTGATCCCTCTAAAGCACTTTTCCAAGACATTGTGCCTTTGAGAGACTCATGGCTATTTCAGCTAAAGAAACTGATGATATATTCAAAATAAACCATGTCTTGTCACTGCTGGCTGCCCCTGACAGCTGGCCTTGTTACAGTTTCTAGTTTGGCTTTTATCTTCCAGTTGTGCTGGAAGTACAGTAAGCTTAAAAGTAAGCTGAAACTTTTATAATTTAAGAATGCCTCCATCAGAACTGGTCTGGAAGGGAAATTGAAAATTAATTGGCCACAGAAATTCACCTGTAATTTTCTCACTTAAATTTAGACACTTTAACAGGGGTGTTCATAAGGCAGGGTCTAACCATCCTGCACTCATTCTGCAGTCAGTGGCTCCCCCACAAGTGTGCCAGTCACCTAAGAGCTGAAACAGTCTCTGAAGTGATCCACAAAGTATTGGTGACCAAATGAGTCATTCATATGCTACCTTCACAGAAGTAAATTTGGGTGGGACACACCTGCAAGCCATGAAATCACTTGGATATAGCTTTGCAATGCAACTAGTTCTAGAAATATCGAATGTGTCTACACCAACATGACTTTAGATGAATCAGCTTACATTCCCAAGCCCTGGCATGACCATCACGCCTTTGTGTTCAAATGCAGTATCACAATGTCCATTAAATTTGTCCAGGTAGTGTAAAATCTTCTAGTGCATGCCATCCACATTATCCCCATGGAAAATTGTTGCTGTATTCCCAATTATCTTCTAAAAGTAAAGGGGATCAAATACAAGTTATTTTAAACAAAAATCACAACAAACAGTTCTAAAAAAGAATCTGCAATGTAACTGTAGAATAGTTATTCCCCTGATATGAAACTGTATTATCTGAAATACTTTTATTCTGAATTCTGTAAACAAGGCTGGCATGCTCCTAGTCAAATCTCAAACCCTGATTACTCATTGCAATGACCTCTGTAGCCCTAGGACTTTGGTCTTGAGTGCTACTCCCATATTTCCAGAAAGATGGAATTCAAACATTCAATTTACGTTTTTGGTGAATTAGTGACCCTTATGTGTGCTTTCAAACCCTTCAGACTTACTTGTTTGTCTTTTGAGAGTAGACTAAACCACATATCCAGACACAGCTTTTTTTTCTTCATCTCCAAGAACTATAATGTTAAACTGAAACCTTGAGAGAAAATGAATGTAAAACAAAGGAAGAAAGGAACAAAACCTTTTAGGCCTGATAGTCGGGAGACTGTGGTTATGTAAAAGTACTGTTATTGGAAAAACCTACTGAACGACCTTGTAAACTTGGTTTATTCCTTTATATGTAAGTTTCTTCTTCAGAAAAATTATAATACTTACCTATCTTCTTGCGGAGTTGTGAACATTATTCACTACTAATTAAAAACAATCAAATCAAATACATAAAGAACTTCCAGAGATCAAAGGCTATTAGACCCTAAACTTTTGAGGTCCTTAGGAAAAAGATTTATTTGAACTTTTTAGATCTCTTTTTGTTTGAAAACCAAGCTGTAACTCTTATAATAATATGCCTCCTAATTATTATTGGTTGTAAGAAGGTGCTACAGTAACTAAAATTAAAAGTACTGATATACAAGCAAAAACATAAATACAAAAGAACACTCAGACTTCTCTCATGCCAAGGTAATCCAATATTTTTGTGATAAGGTTTTGCATGAAGTTTTGCTTAGATACTCCTCCCATAAATTCTTCAGATAGCTTTAAAGCTATTGAGTGAACAGCATTAAACCATCAGCATATATTATTTTGTTGTATCTGACACCTGCATACTAATATGGCAACTCCTAATATATAACTTAAAGTTACAATGAAATAAAATTAATCATGGCATATTTCAAGCATAACATACACAAGAGCATAGAACTGTAGCTGTGTTAAAACGTTTCTCACCCACACTGTCTACATCAACAGACAGGTCAGCACGGGAAGAGCCAATGTGAAGTGTAATGCAATCCAGTGCAGAGGAAATGACATTGGCACTATGCACATTTCAGGGAGGCTGGCTTCAGATTTTGGGAGGATTATTTAGTAAATAATTGAACTTTCACATAAGATGGATATAGACTCATCTATGGTCCTGGTAGCCTGTAGGCCTGGTTAACTTTACACTCATCCTGAAGAGCCAAATTGAAGTTTACTTTTTTATAAAGAAAAATAAAATTACAGTTCTAATTCAGACTCAGTAGGGAACTTATTCTGCCTTGATGACAAAATCTTGGTGTTCTGCTTACAGAGAAAGTAGGTATGAAAGATTTAGCTCAGAAATCATTGTGTATTCTCAGTACAGCATTAATTCCAATTTAGTGTGACACTATGAAAGTGTCAGTAACATAGCTCTAGAAGTACTGGAGGTTTGATTTTTTTTTCAAACTCTGTAGTAACAGCAACTAAAGGTCAAATTACTGATCCAGTATCAGACATCTCAGCTGTCTCCCACATGGCCAACATATTTAATTATAGGTGATAAATGACAAGAGACTCATTTCACCTACAGCAGTGTTCTGTATAAATAAGTGTTGAAAGAAAACATGAAGAGAAATAAAAATAATTGTGGGAACTAATTCTTTCTAGAACAAAGCAACTGCTATTCATGAGGTTCCAGGTTTCTCATAAAATTAGATGGTAGTTCTAGCAAGATATCAAGCATATCAACATTTGACAATAACAGATAAGTATCATGTATTTAACTTTATTTTTGCAAAGAAATGTTACTTTTAGAGAAGATTCCATAGTTGGCTAATATATTTTACTTTTTTTTTTTTAACTTTACTTTTTTTGTATTAAATTTCCTTCAGGGGGTTACAGTTTACCTTTTCTACCTTTCTTCACAGTGTACTGTTTCAGACAAATGACTTTTGGTGTATTTTCTTACTCTGCCAAGACAGGAGACGCACTCAAGTCCCTTGTAGTAAGTTAATATACTAAAGATCTCATTCTAAAAGTCTATAGAACATCTAGATGTTACTATATTTCTTGGGACATGACATTTTGTCCTAAGTTACCTTCTAATAAACTTGATGACTTACACTGAGGTTAGAAAATGTGACACCCATCTACAAGAAGTAGAAGAAGTTAGCTAATCTACACCCATCTATAATATCTTTATCAATGACCTGGACGAGGAGATTGAGTGCAACCTCAGTAAGTTTGCTAATGTCATGAACTGGGTCAGAGTGTCAATCTGCTCGAGGGGAAGAGGGCTCTGCAGAGGGACCTGGACAGCCTGGATCAATGAGCTGAGGCCAGCTGTATGAGGTTCAACAGGGCCAAGTGCTGGGTCCTGCACTTTGGTCACAACAACCCCATGCAGTGCTACAGGCTTGGGGAAGAGTGGCTAGAAAGCTGCCAGGTGGAAAAAGACCTGGGGGTACTGGTTGACAGCCGGCTGAATATGAGCCAGCAGTGTGCCCACGTGGCCAAGAAGGCCAATGGCATCCTGGCTTGTATCAGGAATAGTGTGACCAGCAGGAGCAGGGAAGTGATCATCCCCCTGTACTCGGTGCTGGTGAGGC
>BOSO01044808.1:0-11098 GCA_018403395.1 Gorsachius goisagi | reverse complement strand
ACTGAGGGAGCGGGGGGAGTGAGCGAGCGGCTGCGTGGTGCTTAGTTGCCAGCCGGGTTAAACCACGACACCTTTAAAGATGATAATGAAACTTCTCATATAATTATATTGTCTGTTAGCACACATAAACTGTAGAACGTTTGTTAATTTTTTTAATTCCTTCTAATCAGCCTCTGCTGAATGTCCATTTTTAAACTGAATAGTTAAAATTAAGTGATATTTTTGTAAACACACACCTATACTTACTGCTTTTATGTAATATTTTCAGTAATATTTTTTTGCATTTCAGAAATAAATTTAATATTTTTTTTTAAATCTATCCCCATTTAATATAGCTATACAATAGTTCAAATAATATAACTATAATGTTAGTTTTAACAGAATTTCTCTTGTTAGGTTTTATTACATTTGCTGTTTTTAACATAGCACATGTGAACAGTAGATTTTTACAATTTAAAGGATATTCCACCTGGTCTTTTTTCTCATTGACTGTCTTACTGCTTAACTTTCTCTTTAAGAAGACAATTTTAACACCTTGACACAAACTTTCTGAAGAACTACTTGTCTTAACATTTTTTCATTTTTCTTCTACATCATTTCCATGGTCTGTGCATTCTTGCATTTTTGTACTTGAAAAGTGTCAGTAACTTAATCTCTTTTAAACAGGGTTAAAACTCCTCATCTTACTACATTCAAATCCAGGAGTATGGATGAAATTATGCAAATAATGGTTTCCAGTATTGAGTGATTTAATTTCTAAAATAGAATATCTCATTTTTGAGACTGATCTTTTTTTAAAAAAATTTATTTGAAAGTACTTATATCAAGCAATACTTTGGACAATCACTTTTTAAGATTTATTTTCTTCTCTTGGGTTTACTATAAATGTACATATACTTTGAAGAAAAAAGAAATAATTTCTTCTAAATCTTGCTTCTGAATCATATATTCCTTTATAAAGAAAACATGGAACACAAAAGATGTATATGTGTAAATCATGTTAATCTTTTCAAAACAACAACAGCACATAGTTTTTCAGCTCAGTGAAAAGTACATGCTTTTGTACTGTTTTGCAAATAAGGATCTTAGAACAGTATGTGCTAATAAAACCTTCTCATCTGAGGTTTTTCAGAACTTTAAGTACAGCCCAACGTACATATTTCTTTACAAATACACAAAGTACCTCAGAGTAGGAAAGTAATCGAGTGTGTTTTTAGTGTCAGTGAGAGAGACTCAACTTTTCTAGCTTGAAAAATAGCATATAACCCTCGGCTCCCCTGACTTTCTCAGCTGAATAAAAGGTCCTTTAACATTAAATAATCTAAATGTGTTCACAGAAAAAGAATGCTTGACATGTCAAAGTAATTGCAGAAAAAAATAATTCCACAAAAAAGCATGCTGAAATAATATCACCTATCAAACTAATCTTAAAAAACATTGTGGAAAAGACTGTACATTAATTATTTTTTACATCCAGTGAGACAGTGGCAAGTCAGTGGTAAAGAGCATTTAAGTTCAAATGTTGAATTTAGGCGGCTGACTTAAAAAATCTTTACCTAATAAATAAATATATAAAATGTAATAAATAGTGTGGATAATGTGCTTTGAAAGGGTTACACAGTAAATTTAAACAAAAATAACACTAAGATAATCAAGCTGAAATATTAAACAAAGGTGTCTTTTCGAGCTTCCCCACTCATGTGGATCTTAAGCACCCATTACTCTGCTTGGGATCTAGATCTTGGAATACTCACCTAAAGGTAGGGTCTTAATTTAGATATTCTCATCCATCAAGAAAAATGGCACTGTCACCTACCTCTGCACAATTATCTGATGGTTACAGTGGGATACTGGAGTATTAACCTGCATGTCTTTACTCTAAAGTCAATTCCATGACATTCGTGTCTTCCTGTTCAAAAGTGATGAAAATTAAACAGGGAAAGGAATGCAAAACGCATAAGCTGGAACAAAGGAAATCTCAGCCTTCGCAGGCTTCCTGGAAAATGGAAATGACAGAACAGGACAGCGTCCATCTCTACATTATTCTCTTCTCACAACTGAATGTGCTGAAAATATTTGTAAGAGAAAGTCTTAGTATAGTTTTAACTGATTTCCTTTCCTTTTTTTTCCTGTTGCTTTCTCCCATCCTCCCATTGTGGGTTGATGTGTTTGCTTCCTGCAGTTTTGAACATTTGGACAGACAAGAATTTGTAGCAAAGTGGTTCTATAGTATCTGTAAAGGCAAATACTGATTGAAGAGTGTGACAGGAAATGTTTCACTTTTGTCCGGTTAATCTGTAGGCAAATGATCAAGTTTTTTATCTTTGCAAAACAAACTGTTACAATCTACTAAAAGTTATTGCCCTCTATTTATGGGCCTCAGGTGTATGTGCTATATTCTTGAAAACCTTTTTCTTTTTTTCAGTCTTGTCATAATCTTATAGACTTACCAGACTCAGATTTCTAATTGGTTTCAAAAATATATTTTGAAATTTCTCCAACAAGGATTCCTCAACACTTTGCTATATCAACCACTGTATTCAAAAAACCCCCTAGGAAACCAGGATGTCACTAAGTCAGACAGAAGTTGAGGTTACATGAATCTGTGTGTGCTCCTCAGTGGGAGAATGCCTAACACTTTTTTTTTTTTTTTTTTTTTTTTTTAAATGAGAACAATTATCTTTAGAACAGCTAGTAAAGAAATTTCTCTTCTCATATTAGATCCACCTTCCTTCTACCTTAATGGACAGAGAGCAAGACATATAAAATATGATGGTATGTTGAGTTATGAAGACTGCCTGAATATTAGAAAGATTAATTTCTCCCAAACTCTCTTTATGGTTCTCTCTCATGTGACTTGTCTCATCTCTGAGGGACATAGCACAGAGAAAATCCAGAGGCTCTAGATTTCTAGAAAAAGTCCCACATCTAATTCCGAGCAGAAACAAAATCTCAAGGCTCTTAGAAATATGCACTCACTGTTGACACAGTTGGAGAGATTTATCCTCAAATTCCTCTCTGAGGAATTACTTTGGCTTAGATATGGACCAGAAACTGTGGTGCTCAGAACCAAAATGACTTTATAGCAGTGCTGACAGTTAAGTCCTCAGTAATGGTCACTTTTGGTCTTAGACACCTGACAGTAATATGTCCCCTTTATGGTCCTTTTATAATCTTCATTTCTGTTCTTGACAGAGTGAAGTTCATCAGAGAAGCCATGCCTCTCTTTTCACTCACTTTTGCATATGGGAGTGTAGTGTGAGAGAAGGATTTCACTGTATGAAATCCTATAATGCATGACAGATATTCCATGGTATGAATGTCAACATTTTTCTGGAAATCACAGAAATGGAAATTTTAGAAGGGAAAGGGATGTTTGAAATAATGTAGGATTGCAGAATAAACTGAAAATAAAACTAAAAACATGGTCAAAGCATGAAATACAAAACAGTAACCAAAGCAGTAAGGCAAAGATAACCACATTCTGAAACTGCAGAACAATCAAGAACAATTAAGCATGTTCTGGTAATTTCGATCTGTGAGCTGTGGAGAGGAAAAAACCCCAACCAATATTGATATTGAATACCACTGAATATCAATACACCTAATTTATCTAAGAGGAAATTTATACGAGGGGTATAACTAATTTTCTGTAAAGGTAAGAATCTGCTATGTCAAGGATGAAAATATCTCAATGGCAGGGAACACCAGAAACAATTTTTAAACATTAAAATAGTTCATTATAATTCAAGTGAAAACCTGAAAGATCTTTCTGAACTGATTTTTCTACTGTCCTTTATTTTCTGTTACTCAGGTTCAGCAAGTCCTTTACAAAATTTCTTTGCTTAATATAAGGAAGTAAAAGTATCCTCACGGTTTTCAGCCATATACCTAAAATCAACATATGGTTTCTATATGTTATACCTATAACTCACAAATGCACTGAGTAACAAAGGCACTTTTATTGATAGTTTCTAACTGAAAGAAAAAAAGAATGATTTTCACAGTATCAAAGGACATAATAAAACTTGTTCTTTTCTAGAGCAAAAGAAGAAAAAGAATAAGAAACGTGATGGACTCTGAATAACACCACAATGTAATGCTACATAGCTGGTTTCCATCCCTTCCATCAGGAAGTAAAGCTTCAAAACATTGATCAAAGATGATGACTAACACATAATGCTCAGGCTGCAGCACATTGTTACAATTCCTCACCCTCATAATAATTGTAGCATGAGCCAGCATAAAGATGAATATTTTTTCTTAAATGGCTTTTCAATCCAGACAGATAGGATTAAAAAGAGTCTGACAGAAAGGAGCTGTATTAGAACATCAGTGTCAATAGATATATCATGGGCAGTTGCCTGAAATGGATAAAAATAATCTGAACATTTTACATTACTACACAATGTAAAAGCATTACTCACTGTCAAACCCCTGCTCCACAGAGAAGCCATGTAAAGCCTCAGTTGACAAATTGCAGACTGAAGCTATTTGAAATTAAATGTGTTAGCTGATGACATAATGTGCTTATTACCATACCTGCTGTGATTTAATATGATTTGTCATTAATGATGTTAGATTAGAATGATGCTATTGAATAGAAGTTGGTTAAGAATTTTCAAAAGTTTTCTAAAGATGCTGATTCATTTGAACCAAAACTACCTTGGGAATGTGTGATATAATTAATGAGTTATGCATACGGAAACAAATAAGAAAAACATAATTAAAGAGTAAAGATTATGAGTTTTCATATGTGTTGATATATTACATTTGTAAATATGAGTTTACTTTTTAACTAAAAGCATTAACACTCAAAAAAATAAAATTAAAACAAAAACTAAGCTAAAATTTTTGGACAATGGGAAGTAATTCTTTGGAGGGTGATAACTTCAAAATTTTTAAACAGTCTATTCACATAATTTATGAAAAACAATTTCTGGATATGGCTATTTAAACTTCTCAATGATTTCTAATTCATTTACAGATCAGATTAGTTTCATTTAAACCTGTGAAATGATATTTTTTTTCCTTCAGGATCAATTATAAACAGCTAATTATAAAGCAGTATGCTATTAATAGGTTGTCATTATAGTTCTGGGGAATGTTAATAATTAAATTTGTAAATATAATCTGGATATATGACTTGCAAGAAATTCAAACTCTGAGTCAATAAATCATAGCATACACCCCAGAAATTTTCTTCTAAAGCATCTAGAATATACAGGAGTATAAGGACTCTTGAATTTTTTTTGGTAAAGCAGTGCATTGGAGGGGGGTGGTGTGTGTGTGAATATTTAATAACCCAAAAAGGCTGTCTTTTAGCATAAATATTTAAGTTGCTTTCCAGAATTCAGAAAAATATTGAGAGGTTTTTAAGAAAGTAAATGTCAAGCAGCTTAACTAGAATTAACAATTTTAATGAAGAAAATAAAGCTTACACTAAACCCTAGAAAAAGAACTAGTCAGAAAAGACCACCCTTTGCCTAATACTTCCAGATATTGTGACACATATTTTACTAGTTCTATTTGCATGTACAGATATAAACAGAGAGGGAATATTTGCTGGATAATCTTTTTCTAAAGAGTTCACAGGAGTTTTATTACTTGAGTTTAAATATAAATTTTTAATTTCTTTGCAGTGCAATTTTTCTGCAATTTTTTTTTTCAAAAAGGACTGAGAGACTTCCAGTATTACCTTTCCTAAATTAAATAATGAACCATATCCTCTCATTTTATTAAATTAATATTTTTCCTTGAAAGCTGGAATTTATTTTGACCACTTTGTATATAGTTTGAATGATAAATGTAGCAATTTTTTCTCTGTGCTAATGGGATAAAATGGTGATATATGTTTGCTTCTGAAGTACTGGGTTAAAGATGAAAACTCATTTTGGTACAGAGCCCTGCAAATATGTTCTGGAGTCTTTTACTTTCACTTCACATCTGCATCAGGTCAGATAACAAACAACCCATTATGAAATGAGTTAGTTAAATTCATAGTGCATAGATATTTCTGTCATAAAAAACAAGTTCACAGCATTGCTCATATTGACAGGTAAAAGGGCAAGGAATCACTGACTGTGGCTTCAGAACTCCTATTTAGAGATGGTCCTGTGCATAGGGTTGATGTATATTGCCAAAGTGATACAGAAATCACTTCTTTGCTATAGACCACTTTGCATCACGTCCAGTGAATCAAAAAGCTAGGACTACAAGTCTGATATTTTCCATAAATAATTACCCTATGTTAGATTCACTGTTATGGTTATGTTATGTTAGATTCAGTGTTATGCAGTGTGACAGTGTTTTACTGTATTTTTTTGCTAATTCGCAGTTTTGCTCAGAAAACAACTATCAATATAAAATGGAATTCTTAGTCTCACTGTATTTAAGGTTTTTCTAAATTACTTGACTGGCATCTACTCTTCCTAATCTTTGACTAGGACTTCAGGATGTAAAAGGTATTGTAAACTTCCTAAGTTTTAAATGAACTATGATTTTGTATGTTATATTTTTTGAAAACTACTTTGTCTTGCTTCAGCTTTCAGTAACAAAAAATTGTTAAAACAATGAAATTACTAGATTTTCAGGATGTGCAGGTCATTTACTTCTCTTTCCCAATTGTTATGTATTTTTTGCAGGATGATGGGATGACTAAGCATCCATTTATTGCTTTTTCTACCCTAAAAGTGGTGCTTGGTCAATTCCTGTGGAGTTTATACTTCTGTACAAGATTTTGGGCAAAGTAATGTCAGTCTTCCATGACCCAGCTGCCCCATACCTGAAAATGCAGACACTGAACATGTTCTGATTAAATCTAGCTGTTCCAGGTAGAAAGCAGCCTGTTTATATTGAATATACATGGCTGCTTTGTTCTCTAACCACATTCAGTACGTCTAACTCTGGAAGACCTAAGAAATCTCTCAAGAGCCTGGTCTCAGACAAGGGTCCTGACATTTATGGTCTCTTTTTCCTCCTCATTCAGTTACACAATAGCATAGAATGAAGTCAAGAATACAAGATAAATAAATCTGAAGTTTATTCTTAAGTGATTTTTTTGCAAACAAATGCTTTTTTATACCATAGCAGTGATAAAGTTCAAAGGTTTATCTGAAAATCATGTGTAATCTAAGGCAACTCCACCCATACATAGGATATATGTAGCCTATGACATAGTAGAAAAAGGCATTCAATGTGCCAAAAAGTGTAGTTATATTCATGACACACATTTTAGCTTTCCTTCATTTGCCTGCACTCCTAAACAAATTGAGCGAACATTCCACTTCAGCCTCCAGGCTAAATCACATTGACAAAGACCAGAAGGCTGCTGCCCCTACTCTGGCCATCAACAAATATCTGTCTCAAAATATTAGCACCATTCACAGTAGTTAGTTAAGGGCATTTGTCAAATGCAATTGTACCTCAAGGTACAGCAAAGATGGATGGCAAGTCGTGCTGCTTGTAAAGGAAGCTGACTTGAATCTCTGTCTGGAATACTGTATCATGGGAAGTCTTGCTTTAATTGGTAGCCCATAGGGTCTTAAGTAAATTGCCTGAGTTTACAAGAAATGTAGCTTACCTGACCAAAGGAGAATGAAAAAGTATGTGAAACTCTTTTTAAGTTTATTATAGTCATTGTACTTGCTACCTGAAGTTGGACTTATTGTTCTGAAATGATTAATGGAGTTAGAAGTTCATATCCCCTATGCCACTATGCTAACTGAGCTGGGCATACACTACCTGCAAGATTTCCTTAGTCCTAGTCATACTTTCTGGTATGATTGAAATTCACCAAATGGATTAACTATAACCCCCAATAAAATTTAAAAATTTACAATTAATAGCACAACTGTATTGAGCAATATTAGACACATATATATGGGAATTGCACATCTTTCTGCAGAATGAATGGATTGGATTTGATATGTTGATTACAAAGTGATCCAGTGGTAAGTTGGCTTCTCAAAAAAAATGGGTAGTGAAAAATAATACATAAACACTGACAATACTTGTACTTATAGCTGTATGGATTAGTTGCCTATTTGACAATAATGGTCAATTGAATCTAAAATTTTGGTGGGAATGTATCAGTTTTGACAAAACTTGCTACTGGGAGATGTGCCATGGATTCAGGGGAGAATCTACTGTCAGAGCAGAAAACATATGCACAAATTGTGTGATAAGTGAAACCACTTGTTTTTCTCCAAAGTAACATGTATTTGATTTGTTCCAACACGAAAATTACTTATATGAGTTAAAGTAGATCCAGCAGAAAGAAATCCAACCTGGAAAATTGCATTAGCACAGTCATGAAGGCATTTCGTTTGGAGAATGGCAAAACAGTGAATGATGACTAATTATTTCTTATCTGAGTACCACAAACAATAAACTGTGACCATCAATGAATGAAAGAGAGTAATTTTTTTCTCCTGTCTTTCATTAAAAGAATGAAAAAGATTTTAGAAGGTCTTGTTTTTTTCCTGGTGTGGCATAGGAAATATTACTTTATGTGAAAGCATAGTTTTGCACCTATTCCAGTTATCACAGATCAGAATATTACAGCTTCCCATTCAGCTGAAGAGTCAGTTGTTTTGACAGAAATATGAAGAAGTGGAAAGAAAAGGTGTGTGGAGAAAATGATGAGAAGAACTTCAAGATTTAAACTTGGTTAAGAATAGCTGCTTCAGTAGAAATACTTCAACTTCTCACATGGTACTTTCCATAACTAAACTCTTGAATTGCTTCAGAATACCAAAGTAGAACTGTTGCATTATAGATGCCTTTTTTTATTAATTTCCCATCTACTGACCAATACACAAAGAAAAATATCAGTGAGTTATTACAAAGTACCAAAGAAGCCTGGTTCCCATGGTAATATCCTTAATATTTTCACCATGAACTAGTGTCTGAACCCCGGGAATTCACTCCTGTTACTTTATAAAGATTTCAGTAGTTACTGAAGTATAGAAAATACTATAACTCATGTTACTCATGTCCCCTTTCTTATAGTCTCATGCTTAATTATCCTGTCTATAGAATAGATTGTTGTGGCACTCAGGATCTAGCTAAGAGAACAATAACTTAGAAGCTTACCTTAAAACTCATTTGTACTTGGACAGGCACCTCTATAAATGGTACCTTCTCAGATCCATTACTATTATCATCTATTGCCTTTCAAATTAAATGTAATCAATCATTCTGTGAAAATCAAAGATGATTTTTCGTAAGTATCAGCCTTGCAAATTCCAAGCATATCAATAACATGAATAGGAAGAATAATCTAGCTGACATTTCTGATTACATGGAATGAAAAGCAATTCCATGAAACAAACAGCAATGGCTCAAACACACTAGTATCTATTTTATCTTGTATTGGACCTCATAAAATTATTTAGACTGAAGTCAATAATGAGTTGATGAACAAAGTAAAAGATCATAATGGAAAATAAAAGGAGATAAAGTAGGTAAAACCAATACTGAAACAGATACTCCCTTTTCTTTTTTTGGAAACTGTTAAACAACAGTTCTTTGCAAAAAAATGCCCTGAAAATGAGCTCAATTCAATTTAAAATGGTTCATTTTTTATTTTTAAAACTGTTAAATATAGTTTCATTTCTTTCAGTTTAGGGAATTTCAATTCATTAGATAAATTCAGTTCAGGTAAATTTGGCAATGAAGACTTCAGTTTGAAATGAAGACATGGAATGATGCGTTTCAAAACTTTGAAAAGGAATCTTTCTAGAAATCAATATACCTTCCATTACAGTACTGCTTTAATAATCTGTTGTGTGGATGTTAGTTTAATAGTTTAATACCTCCCAAAGGGTATCTTTGTGCAAGTTAACAAATGTGTTACTGGTATGGCTGTATATACTTGAATACAACTGGTATAAAAACCTATCCTTCTGAAATCATGTTTTACACTAACTTTTCACACTTAAAATGGCTAAACAGCTGCCTGTCAGCCAGAAATCAGACTAAATATTCCAAAGACAAAACATTATTTTCATTTCCTGATAGGTAAGTAGTGTAAAAACCATGCTGGCCTCCTTTGCAGCAACAGCATTTTCAAAGTTAAATCCGATCTGCCATTGCCTTTTAGTACCTCTGTAACTGGGTTCCAAGTCAGTCAAGGTTTTTAGCCAGAGCTTCCTTCAGCTTTTCTTTAACATTAGCACCCAAAACAACAGAAGAATTCTAAATTTGGAAAGGCTACCTGTAATTTGATCATAAAGTAGAACTTCTTTTTTTTTTTTTTTTCCTCTTATTGATGAAGAGATGCCCAGTGGGTTAGTGATGATAAACTATTTTATAAATGTCTCTCCCCTTCCTTCTTCACAAGATATGTGCCTCAGGTCTCACTGTCAGACCGGCACCATTCATTTAGTGAATTCCTACATTTTAACATCAGTCCCTACAATTCCCAGGCACAGGGATATTGGTTTGTGACTGTCTGTGGGGTGAAAAGGAATTGCCAGGATCAAGGCCCTGTCAAACATGTGTGTGTCAATCAGCAGAACTGAGAGCACAGCTAGTGGCAAAAAAATCTCTCAGAGTTGCCTGTGGAGAGGGTAGAGTTATTGCTTTTGTTTCAGATTTTTTTTTTCCAATCCGATATATCAGTTTGCATTTTTCCAAACTGAATTTTATTTATCTGCCCTTGTTTTTGCGAATTTCATTAGTAAGTCAATATTTGTCAGCATGCATCATACAGACAGATTTCATCATAAGTAAAGTGTAAAATTGAAAGCAATACTGCAATGATAACTCCTCAGTGATAACTATTGACAGTATGATTGACCATTGATATTGGTTGCTACTATATGCCCATCTTTATTCTATTTTTCATAATCTGGGATTAAAATTTAATATAATTCATTAAATTCATATACACTTCATTTACTCTCTCTCACAGAAAATTAATAAACATACAATCAGAATCTCTGTTGACAGCTTTGTTACCAGTAGTTTGATACCACCCTCAGACAACTCTCAGTCTCCATGTCCATTTGTACTTATCATAGAATCATAGAAGGTTTCGGGTTGGAAGGGACCGCTACAGGTCATCTAGTCCAACCCCCCTGCAGTGAGCAGG
>BOSO01044753.1:0-10294 GCA_018403395.1 Gorsachius goisagi | reverse complement strand
AACCCTTGCCATTCTGTGCGGTTCTGTGGTTTCATTCAGAGTACGATATTGTCTACAATCATTCCCTGCTCAGAAGCCAGTCCCTTGGGAGGTGGGGGCAATAAGTATTTGTCACAAGCTGGAAATGGAACCATAATAGAGCCTTAACATGAAAGCCCTCTCCAGTCATATCCCTGCACTGGCCCTTGCTCCAACTGCAATTGCAGAGATCCGTGCCAGATGCTGGCAAAGCAGCATGATGTCAGTGCTCTCGGGAAATAAAACACAGCAATGAGCCGGGGCTGGCTTTGCCCTCGCATCAGCTGGCAGCTTGGGGTGACCTGCTCCAAGTTGCAGGTTTGAAATATGGCCAGCTGCGCTGTGCGTGCCTATCAGATGTCTAGAAATGCTTGACAGTACCCTGATTTCTTGTTGGAGGGACAAAAGCTGCCATACGGAACTGACCGATTGAAATGATAGCATGAAACAGGGACTGCATGAGCGCGAATGGGTGATGCGGAGGCCCAGGCTGCCCGGAGTGGGCGGAGTGGTCAGGACAGGGATGGCAGCTCGAGGGATGAAGACATCTGTATGGAGAGCCAGACCCTCCTCCTGGAGGGCAGTCAACCTCCTCTGGTTCCTGTACTGTCATTATGGCTCACTTGGTCTAAATTTATCGCTGCCCGGTGTAGCTGGACAGGAAGCATTACCAAAGTCCCCTGGGAGCCTGGAAAAGCTGGATAGACATCGTCAATGCAGCCCTGAGCAAGAGACCAGCAGCAATTTGGCTCATACCTCCAAAGGACAGAGGCCCGTTTGCAGTGTTTGCTTCTCTACAAGCTTCATCCTATGAAGATGCTGAGCAGCTGTGAGCTGGGGCAGCCCAGCCTCCAGCCAGAATTCTGGGTGTGCAGAGTGCTCAGCTCCGTCAGAGGACAACAGAGGAAGATGGTCCCTATTGCTGACTAACGCTGTGAGTGGAAAGCCTGACCCACAGTCAAAGCATTGTCCATCATGGCAAGGCTTGCACACTCCTCGCAGATGTGCCCTGCACCAGGCCCCCCTGGAAAGAGGGTTATCAGACCCTTGGTCTGGCTTGGGATGATAAATTGTATCTCCAAGTTTGTCCAGTTTGCAATGAGTTAATCCCTGAAATGCTTGATCTGAGATCTTCTCCTCTAATGCTGGCAACATGCTTTTCCTAAGCCTTACTCATCTTTTTTTTAATCTTCAAAATGTTAATAACTTAAAAAAAAAAAAACAAAAAACACCATAAAACCCCCACTCGCAAAACCCAAACAACCTCAAACCCCTCCAAAACCAGAGAAGTCTCAACCAATACAACCATAGAAAATAAAAGCAAGAAGCAAGACAGAAGATATTAAATCTCTGGGACAGCAGAAGCACTTCCCAACAGTCAAGAAAACCTATTTCTTTATATGCAAATTTTCTCCTGTGCTTACAAAGTAATTAAACCCTCACTATTCAAAATCCAACGCAAGCCCAACTGTGGGACCGCATCACGCATCAGGTGAGTTTCCCTTTGAGCTGAGCTTGTTCAGCATGGCACCCGTGCCACGCGCAGCCGAACTGCTCGTCCCACAGCAGAGAAGGGAGTCAACCCTTCCAGGAAAAGATGCTCAGGGCAGAAGAGGGAGGAGAACAAGAGGTCTGAAGTTGCCTGCTTCCTTGGAGTATGAAGGACGGAGGAGGAAGAGGAAGGAGGAATCCAGATGTGTCCTTGCTTACCCACAAACACTCTAGGCGTGAAGCCTACACCTTTGCAACAGCCAAGGAACCCCACCACTGCCCTTCCGCCCTCGTCAGCCAGAGAGGCACAGAGTTTCTCCTCTTCGCTTCATCACGAACAGCCTCATTTCCAATGCCAAAATGCTTAGCAAACACTACAGGCATTCACAGCTGTTTTGGCAAATCCACTTAGTTGATGTTCTAACTCTTTATTAACTGTTATTACATGAGTCCTGTAGCCATATTTTTCATGATATTCCATATTGCATAAGGGTCTATATAATTAAAATCCCATAGAAGTTATTCTACATAATATAGGAATCTACACGCTTACATTAAATCACTTTCAGCAAGAAAGAAGTATTAAATCCAATGAGATGTTTCTTGGTTGTCCTTAGCTCCTAAAAGAGTGTATAAATACCGGGAGGAAGGAATGGGGGGGAAGCAGCATTTTGAATGTCAGAGGGGCAAAGGAAAACCTGGGATGATTAACTGGAAACACTTTTCCTGAAAACAACGGGTCAGGTTGTTGGTGACAAACAGCGCTTGAGCAGCAGCCAAAGCACTGGTGTGCATTTCCCAGGGAGGCTGCCTGCCGGGCATGGCCAGCATGCTAAAGGGCAGCTCCGGAACATCACCCCAGCACCTGACAGCGGCCACCCCCGATTCTGAGGGGCAGGAACCTGCATTTCTGCTTCACATTCACATGGACAGCAACGGGAATTGAATCTTGCTGCTTTTAAGAGCTAGATTTAGAAGATCTTCTGTTCATTCACCCCAGGAATCAGTTTACCTGATTCAGATACTGGTTATGGGGCTGGATCAACCATTCACTCTCAAACACGTGATGACTTTAACACTCTTCCTCGTTTGATCTATTCATGAATAAAGCTTCCCCCCCACCCCGCCCAAGTTGTTCTTTGTAATTCTGTACCAATCACCTTAAATGAGCACGCTGTAAGTGACAGACTGAAGCCTTACACAACAGACTCATTCTGCTGGACAAGTGTATTCACGCTCCGTTCAACTTCCAGCCGAATTCAATGGTACGCCTCAAAGGACTTACTTACGTGTGATTGCACGTGCTAATCGCAACCTTTTGACTCAGGCTATTTCCTCCTCATTATTCCTGCTGGAAAACCCTCTTGTCACACAACGCTTTTTTTTTTGTGTGTGCTGAATGCATAGAAGAATATTGCACAGGAGATAATACAAGCAGCAATCTTTAAAGAAAAATGCTCATAAGAAATGAATACTGGATAAGTAATTACCCTCATGCACAGAATTCACACTTTTGCATAACCAGTCACAAATGAAAAGATGTGGAGATACATTTGATAAGCCAGCAGGGAAGGCTGAGGCAAACAAACGCAGGCAAGGGGCTGGCTGGGGAAGCAGGGTGAAGGACTGCTGCCTGTTCCCAACCCGCATGGTCCCGCAGCTGGAGCAAGTACGCAACACTCCCCCACAATTTTCTTTTTTTGGTAACTTCAGGGCTCAAGTCACTGACAAAAGCTTTCCTGAGGGTTTCTAGTAGCCGTGCCTCCTGAAACGTCTGCGAGCTCTGGCACTGCCTGCCTTCTCATGTCACCTATGCTGACCGTAAGGTGCCTGTGCTGTGGGAGCAGCCCTGCTCTGCCCAGATGTAATTACACAGTGTACTTCGTGTCGTTCTGTAAGGAAGCGGCGTCACCACCTCGTCTTCCGCCAGGCACCTCTCCAGAAGCAGCCCAAACAGGAATGCAGAGCCATGAAAGGACTTCCGATGTCCGCCCAGCCACACGGGGTGGGAGAATCCCTGGAAGCATCACCCCGGCTTACGCACCAGGGCATCCTCTGCTTTCAGTAGGGTCTGGGCACTCCTCACTGAAGAAATCAGCCCAGAATCACAAAACCTGATCCATCTCACCCGTACTCCTCTCAGCATTGTGGGCTTAAGCACTTCACTACCCAGCCCACATCCAAATCTTGCCTGTGCCCACAGCCATCACCTCTTCGTTATGACTAATGTGCTCCAGCAGGTATGCTCAAACTTTTCCGTCCCCTCCCCAGTCACACAACTGAAAAATAAATGGAAAAAAGGAAGGTTTGGGGTTGATTCCCCTCCCGTTTTTTTTTTTCCTTTTAATGAAAGCAAAATTTTGCTAGCGAGAGCTGGCCAAGCATTAATGCAAATGGTGCACTCGAACAGGCATCGTCAAAAACCACTCACTTTTGTGAACTTTTCAGGAAAACACATTTCCCAGCATAGATCCATTAGCAAAACCAGCCCACGCCAGCTGGGTGCTGTACGGGGCAGCCCCACAGCACGGCACTGCCATTGCTGGTGGCAGCCACGAGCTTTCTGCCGAGCTGGTGCGGGCTGGGGACTGAGGCCAGCCAGGCTCACTCTGCCTGAGCTTTTCCTCACCCACCCGCAGTGGGTGTTGTGCTAGGTTTGGCTGTGATGGCCCTTTCTTTAGGTGCTCACGGTGACGGCTCCAGCGCAGCGGTGCAGCGTAGGGAAATGCCGCCATGATGGAGGTGCGGGATGCAGCATGGAGGGGTGCAGGTGGGGGGGCAAGAGGTGGGCACACATGGGGCGCTGCAGACCCCTCGGCTACGTGCAGCTCACCAACATTTGGGTCTGAAGCTTCGGGCTTTAGGGGTTACAAAGGAACTAGCAAATGTGTGGTATTATTGAGAATTTTACATGTAGAAATAGTCTGAATTATTATTCTTTCTTTCCTTTTCTGTAACGATTACATCCTGAGGCAACAGCCGTGGAGATCTTGCTCTACAATGTGTGGTGCTGCTGACAGGCTGTTTTCTTCTAGCTGTGGACCTCAGGAGCTGAATTTCTGGGGAAAGGCAGGCGGTGCCTCTGCACGGTGCTCTGTTTGCTCCCGGTTTGGGTCCTGCTTCCCTCTGAGCCCAGGGAGAGAGGCACCCGTGCCCACGCAGGGAGAAGGTGCAGCATCCTTCTTCTTCCCACCACCTCATCCCATGGTAAAACTATAATTTGATTCCTCTCCCCACAGCTATTTTTGGATTTTCAGCACTGAAATTAGCAGAACTCATTCAGACAGGAAGCCATCGCTGCAGCACTAGAGAAGGGTACTTGGAAATGAATACCCGCCTTTGTTTAAAAGACAGACGTCCAAAATCCTTTTAATAAAACATACCAAAACAGACTTATTAAAAAAAAAGGCTGATCAAAAGAATGCTCTGCTCCCTTATCCTTACTTCATTTAGGCAAAAGGAAATGGAAACACTTTTATAACAGTACTGTATAATTTACTAAGGAGTTTCTGCAATGGCAAGGAAATTATTGAACAAAGCTCTTCAAATAAAAGTCAATAACAAGGAAATGAAATAAATAGAAATCAAAGTTTTACTATGTGAGACACATCTTGAACGTCCAGCGTAAACACAACCATTTGGAGCTGTTGACGAAGCCTTCACTCGAAAAGTAATTTAGGACCCGTACAAAAGAGGTGAGATGGATTTGTATAAAAATCCAAGGAATTGGCTGAGGACCAGTCAGACACACACCTTAAACCATCTGAACTACATCAAGCTGTCACTAACCCCAAACCTTTGTTTGCCTAAGGGGGACACGAGTCCATGTAAATGCCTTCTGCATTTCTGGGGCTGGTGGAGCTAGAGATGATGGACAGCTTACAGCAAGAATGTTTTTCTCTCCACACTCCTCCCTTCTTGCCAGAAGGTCCCTGTGAAAAGCAAGCTGCCTGCTTATTCCCCTCCCAGCTCACCCCATCTCGTTGCCCCTTTGCTCCCCTCTCCCTGATACAAACCCAGTGACCTGAGCTGCCCAGCAAGGCATTGGGACTGCAATGAAAACCACCAGCCACCGTAACACTGATGCTGCCCGAGTCCGTGAGATATTTATCTCCCTTTCCCTTCATGTTTAGTTAATTTTGTTTTGAAATAAACATCTCTTCAAATACCTTTTCCACCAGAAAACTAAAATGTGCTGGGTGTGGACTTGCCTTCTAAAACTGCTCCCATCAGGTAATTCATGGGTGGTATTTTTAAACCCACCGCCCGCTGAACAACAGACATTACACCCACCCACCCACAGACACTTGGCCTTTGCCTGGAGAGAGGCTGCAAGCAGGGAGACGTCACGCGCACAGATGGCAGATTTGATAGGAGCCTGGCCTTTGTGCTCTCACGAAATAACACGTGCTCCTCAGTATTTACTTCTATTTGAGGAAGAGGCAATTGCACAAAGTCAAGGATGCACGCAGCAAGGGAAAAACCTATGGGAAGAGGGGAGCAGTCACCCAGGGCAGAAGCTGGGCCACCGAAACCCTCCTGTGCCCGCTCCAGGGCAATGCTGAGCTGCCCTCAGCCAGGCGAAAAAACCCCAAGAGCTGCCGTCCAGGAGGTCCCAGCAGCAAGGGAAGCTCCCTGAAATGCGGTGGAGGCAGGGCAAGAGAGGCCCAGGAGAAGCAGGGCAGCGCTTGTTTAGCTGCACAAAACTGCACTTGGGTTTTGCCAATTCCTGAGTGAGAGGGAGCCAGCCCTAGAGCTGAAATAAGTGACTTCAGGGCTATACGGAATATTAACAGCAGAACCAGGACCACGACAGGAGATGTTGGTAATCCAGGCTACGGCCACGCTGTTCCTGAATCAACAAGGAACAGATGAAGTGCAAAGATGAAGTGCAGTGTTGCACAATTTTTCTCTCTCCTTATGGACAAAGGCTTTTCTGATTCTCATCACTAAAGGTCACAGCACTTACTAAATAAAAAGTCCTGACATGCTTTTTACATCAGCTTCCCCATCACAAGCGGGTATGGCTTGTTCTCCTCGTACATTTGTTGCAAGGTGTTCCCAAACAGCTGCAGAGCCGCTTCACGTGCCAGTCGGGTTCAATGCTAAATGAAAGAGCATCCATCCGTAATAGGAAACGTGTTTGACCCCCCCCCCCCCCCGCCCCGAGACTTAAACCCATCTACACAGGCAGCCTTAAGGCAAGTCCTCAGCGGAACATCGGCAACGAGGTAGAGACACAGGGCGACCCGCCGCTGTTGGGACTGGGCTCTGCGGCTCTGCCGCTGCTCGCTGCTGCTCTGCTGCTGTCATCTGCTGCTGCTCCCTGCTGCTGTCATCTGCTGCTCTCTGCTGTCATCTGTTGCTCCCTGCTGCTCCTTGCTGCTCGCTGCTGCTCCCTGCTGCTCTCTGCTGCTCCCTGCTGTCCGCTGCTGCTCCTTGCTGCTGCTCTCTGCTGCTGCCTGCTGCTCCCTGCTGCTCCCTGCTGCTGCCTGCTGCTGCTCTCTGCTGCTCTCTGCTGCTCCCTGCTGTCCTCTGCTGCTCCCTGCTGCTCTCTGCTGCTGCCTGCTGCTCCCTGCTCTCCTCTGCTGCTCGCTGCTGCTCCCTTACTCTTCCCCGAAAGGCGCTAAATGCACTGCGTGTCTGAAACGATTGAGAAAACCACGAGCTCTTGAGCCATACCTGGAGATCGCACTGCTCGCCATTCAGCAGAATTGCCCTTAAAATACCCACGCTGACCTCGATCTCTGTGTCTCATTATTAAAGCAAATGCACACCTGAATAACATGGCAAGGCAAAGCACATCTCCGCAGCCCTGAACTGTCACAGCTCCATGCCCCCAAGTCTACCTATACCCCTGGTAGGTATACACATGAACATATATATAGAATGCACACATGACATAGAAACATTCAACACTCAGAAAAGCAACACCAACTCATCCTGTTCCCCTCTGGCTGACCAGGAGCAAGATCTGAAAACAGGGATGAAGGGGCAGGGAATATATATTTAGATATATGCAGTGTGTATACAATATATACTGTTGCTGGACCCGGTACTCATCTCCTCCAGCTGTCTCACGCTGAGGCACACACGCATGGCTGTTCCCAGGCCTCTTCGCCTCCTTGCCAGCTGGCCCACCTTGATAGTCACGAGGGGCTGCACACTGACTTACGGACCTTTACTCACTCCTGTTGCTGGTACCACAGACACACGGGTCCCTGTGACCTGTGGTGGGACTGCAGTTGCTGGCACTCGGGCCTCTATACGCTCGCATGCTCACCACACAGAGTCCCCTTACCCAGGAAAATAGTTAAGCATCCCATAATAAGTCTTGTGCAATTCCGAATCTTCCTTTCCATGCATCCCATAATGAATCCCCTGCTTCCATAGGCAGTAACCCCCGTCAGTCTGTCACACGCTCCGGACAGCCCCTTCTGTCGGCTCACAGTGGTGGGCATTCCCCAGGCCACGGGGCTAAGGCTTCCCTGGAACAGCCCTGGGAGGAGCCAGGGCACAGACTCCCTTGATCCAATCTGGTTATTGGGGTTCCCCCGCCTGCGGTTGAGCTGCTGTGCTCCTTCTTGTGCGTGGAGATGCGCTTTTTATCACATAATCTAACATATGGCAATTCAAGCAATCTCAGAACTTTATAAATTACTGTGGAACAGAGGTGTTCCTAATAGGATATTTAAAACTGAACATAGTGACCTAGAAAAAGCACAACATCATGATTAATAAGGTTTTTAAATTCCTAGGAGGACGGTAGTAATGCTAAGCAATAAAAAAGACACATAATAGATGAGAAGCTTTGGCAAGGCATAGAATATTGCCAATTTCTCCATGTGAGCCTTAACGTCAGTTTGGGAACCACTGATACAGAACAGATCTGCATGGTGGGCATGCTGGGCTACCAGCAGGAGCTACAGGCCTGGGTTTCATGGCCTGTGACGTGTGGAAGGTGAGACTGGCTGATCACGATGGTCCCTCTGGTTTTATGATATTATTTAATGAACTGACAAGCTCAATTATTTAGTAATGCCACACGTAATTCCCCTCCCTTCTCCAAGTAAAAGGAAACTTCCAGTTTTCTAAACAGAAATGCGAAAGTGCCAAAAAAGAAAACACCAGGTGAGGGCAGTACCTTGGCTGTTTGTTACCCGCCTCACATAGCAAAAAGGTAATGTGCCATAAAAGCAACACAAGCTCAGTTTATTGGCAACAAGGGAAACTAACATTAAATTATAAAAGAGAAAACTATCCCCTCAGCTTCAACCACTAATAATGCCTGTTTGATACCTTGTGGTCTGAATTGCCTCATAAAGGGTCTGATTTGGCAAAAGATTTATTTGAAATCAAATTTTTATCATCAATTTACCTTGTGAGACCCTGTCTGTGTCTGGTAAGCAAAGGAAATTCACTGTCTGTTTCTAAAACAAGCTATCTTATAGTTCTGCAAATAGAAGAGCATCTCTGCTTTTGAAATGGTGTTTTTCTGTCACCTTCTCAGAAAGGGGTAACTGATCAAAACTTTGTACTGAGGATGTCTAAGCAAACCTGACAGTTAATGTGTGGACTGAAATAAGTTAAAATTGCATTTAACCAGGGAGCCCTGGCAAGACCTAACACTTGGCATACCCTTTTCCCCTGACAGCTTGTTCCTGCTAAGCAAAGTGCTAGAAACAGAGAAGAGAGTAAGAATGATACAATCCCTTCAAACACAGCAAACCTCTGTTTTTCTCTCACATGCCACTACCTTCAACATCAGCCAATGTCCCGCACTAAACCTCATGTATCCAGCCAGGCTACTTTTCTCAGGCTTCTCTAAATACCTTTCCAAAAAACATCGCTACTTCCTCTTCTCCCACTTTCTGCCCTTCATTTTCCAAACCATTCAGTTTCCAAATCACGCCTTCAATCACGGTGCTGTCTCTGAGGAGGAATCATGCAAGTTGTGTTGCAGAAAATTTCCTTCTCAGAAGCATTCTAGTTTAGATGGACTTAAGAGAAAGCAAACAGCAGACTAAACTGTGTTTATCCAACAATATACATAGAGCAGGAGGAGGAAATGTGGCTGCAAATACACCTACTCCCAGACCAGCGGCTTCTAAAAAAAAAAGAATATGAGCCTGAAATAATTCTGTACTGCCACTTCCTGGCAGAGTCTGCAGAAATTAATTTAAAGAATGCTTCTGTGTCTTGTAAGCATCCCTGTATGTTATACTGCTGCTATAACTGAAGTGTTGATAAAAAATACAGTTTATTACAATGATACACTGTGATGTTGGCCTAAAGGCATCTATTGTTGGTCAATAATAGCCAACGGCACTGTCTAATGATGATCACCTTTTTCCTAATCATGGGTTGCTAGCAAGATTTTGCATTGCATCAGTATTTTTGGCAATGCACAGGGATCTGTATTAGTGCAATACATAATGTCCTTACTGTTTTTCAGTCCATTAGCTGTTTCATTATATCCTTTGAAGAATATATGTTAGTCTTCAGTAGACAGGCATTTGCAGATAAGGTTGTCATGGTGTGTTTATTTTTTTTCATGAGGACAAATGAGTATATATGCTTTTTGTGTGCTTTTGCATATTTGCTGGGTTTCCAAAAGCAAAACATAAAAAAATCCAGGAACTCCTGTAGCTTTGCCAGCTGACACTTTTTCATGGATCATAGGACTGTAATTGCTGAATGACTGTGTCTAGTAATTTACAGTCTCCTTCGTGGTCAGAGTGGACTGAACTGTAGATGCCAAAAGCCTCAAGGCTTGTTGCCTGTA
>BOSO01044752.1:0-12739 GCA_018403395.1 Gorsachius goisagi | reverse complement strand
TCATACAGTTGGCCTCAGCCCATCAATCCAGCCTGTCCACAACTTTTGTTATAATTTTTATGAATAAAAACAGATTATAATTTTTATATTTATCTATGCATGTTATGTACATTCACAGTGCTGTAAAATGAATGGCATTAATATATTAATGGTAAATAATGATATTTTCTTATAGTATGCCTTAATTTCTGCCTGGTAATGGTAAATGCAGTTTTTTAGATGATACTGAGTAAAGCAGTTATAACTCTCACCAATCACTCAGTCTTTGTGAGCCCTGTAGTGGCTTATACATAAGAGTTGCTGTAAAACATGAATGGGGTTGTCCTCCTTTTAAGTAGTACAAGATAAATGGATGCATTAAAAAAATGAAGGACTGCACTGTTATTGCTTTTTTTTTCCTTTTTTAAAAATTTGACTTTCAGGTGCAATGCAAATAGTTGGCGTAATGTTTAAATTTTTAAGACATTATGCTCATATGAATTTAAGTCTTTGACTACCTAAAATATAATTTGTCCTCCTGTGAGCTGTAAGTACATCTGTAATAGCTGAGTTGTCTTTGCTGATTCTCAGTCTCATGTTGAAGAAAAGGGTAATCCCAGTTCTGAAATTTTGCTTCTCCTTTGTTTTCACTGGTGTCTAAATGTTTGGTAGAAAAAACATTTATGTGCAGTAATATATTGGCACACATGAATAGCAGAGTTAATATCAATGAATGACTCTTCTGGTCAATGTCATTGATCTACATTAATCAAGTCACAAGTTTCTTAACCTTCCTTCTTCACAGAGGCTTCCTTCAGTATGGATGGCTATGGTCAAACACAATGCGGGGTTTAGGGTGAATATTGATCAGCGAATGGAAAGGCTGTTCTTAACATGCTAATTTATATCCAGTATAACAGTATATTGTCTGATGGATGCTTGTACAAATTAATGAAGACAGAAATACTTTCTTTTGCTATAAAGGGTTCTTAACAGTTTAGAAATTTCACAAAGTCTTCTTAGTAATATTAAATACAGTTTATGGATTTGTAACATAGCATAGTCTCCTTTTCTGTATTCACAATTCTATGCAATTTATTGATGTTGAATCACTATTTTATGCATATGTTTGCATGATTTAGTGAGGTGTATCTCTGGAGAAAAAGGACAAGAGGCTGGTTAAACATGACCATTTTTTTCTCTATCTTACTCTCCCTGTAAACAACAGCAAACTCCTGCTTGCTCTCAAGGGTTCAGAAGCAAGCCATGGAACTGTGACCCTCACACAGACAGTAAGGCAAAAATGTCTTCTTGCACCATTCCCTTCACCAGGAACCACATGCAAACTTGGAAACTTTTGCTTCAGTGCAATACATCAAATAATGGAAATTGGAGGTCAAGAGGGGGTCTAAAGGCAACTGCATTCATCATATTGCAGGTTTAAATGAGAAAGCCTGAGCTGAAAACTAAAGGAGAATGAAATTGTACTCTATGGGATCTGGCAGTATTTTCTCCAGTGTACCAATTCCATCTACAGTCTATAGGAGTAACATGTCTTCGAATTTTTCTGGAGTAGCTGCTTTCTTTTACTGCAAGCTAAGAGCTAGGCAGGGTTTTATTACAATAATAATTTATTTATTTTTATTTATTTTTAACTTGAGTGTGCAATACAATGTTACCTTACAAAGTGATGAACTAAAAGACCACAGCTAGTAATGCCAATATTTCATCTGTCTACCCTCAGGGCCTGAAAATATTACAGTGCAACACGCCCCTCTCCAGAAGAATTGCAGTTTGAGCTTTCTCCACAACATTTCACAGGGCAACTCTGGCTGTCAGAGGAGGCTTTACTGTTAAAACATACTAGACAAGGATCCATCTTTCTAACCCCAATCGAATCAAGAGGTAGTCTTCAACCTGAATTACACCCAGGAAGAATTTGGCCCCATTGTCTCATTGGTGTAGACAACCAACTGCCTGATACATTATGTATGAGATCTAATCAAATTTGCTTTATACATAAGATGTAATTCTATCAGAGATGGTCACATGCTCCAGTGCATTGTAAATGGGCTATGATGCACTTAGCCAAATTGTAAAAGTAAAGTAAATAATCTGATTATTATATTTTCAAAATTATATGCAGTAGTCACTTGCTAGTTATCTACTTATTTTGAGCCTTTCATGTTCAAAGAGCAGTGTGCAGGCACTAAAGGGACCATTAAAATTTTATGCTTCATTACAAAATGGTGGAAATTGCTTAAGATTCAAATGCAGTGCACAAATACAAAATACAGCCTTTCTGATAACCTGTCCTGTAGCTACAGTCATATCATATTCATGGAGTAGGAATCTAATTGCTGACCATCAGCTGTCCTGGAAAACACTCTTAATATTTTTTCTTAAGATTAATTTCTTCCCATTGGACAAAAACTCCTGTAAAACTTTCTGAAAAAAAAAATATGCTAAGATCTTTTGTAATGTCCTACATACTGCTCATTTTTGAGCAGAACTTGGAAATACAGCATGGGAAGATAAGAAGGTATTATTATAGATTTATGGTAACTATCAGCCATTTTTAAGGGTAGTTGTAGGGAAGAACTAGATTTCTTTAAGACATTGCATAGCTAAGACTGTAGCTTTCCAAGTATGCAGGAGAAGAGGGATGTATATTAGCCAGGGTGTGGTTTAGTGAAAGCGTTACAGAGAGACAGAGCTTAACAGGAGGAAAACCGTTCCAGAAAAGACAAAACAGAGCTTAGCTTAGTCCTTGCTCTCTGCTGGCTGCTCTTTGTCAAGATTACATTCTGCCTTGCAGAGAGAAAATCTTTACAAGTGATCAACTGTTTTACATCTTGAAGTTTTACAGGGAAACTGAAGACTTTCTCATTTTCCATGCTGTACATAGACCATGGATTGAATTTTGAGTCAGAAGCCGTACTTCCATCACACATGCAGGTTCATGCTCTATGTGCATTCAAGCTTCAGGCAGCTCATATTTTGCTAACTAAGGAGGTCTCTTGCTCTTTAAATGCCCTCTCTAGCTGGGTTGCAGCACAGAAACCTGACAATCATGTAGCTTGCCTAAGACTTTCCTTTGTGAGCAAAGCCTGTAATAGAAATAGTCTCGCGGGGCCTTGTGCCCTTGCCCTCTGTGCTTTCCATTCCACTCAGCAACACATGAGGCATACTGGTATATAATTTGGCGTTTCAGAGCAGAGGTCCTTGGTGCTCCTGGGAGAAGGGCAATTCTTCACTGGGAACAGACCCTGTTCACTCTGCCCCATGTTCACATCAGCATTCGGACTGATGCAACCTTCCTGCAGCTTAGGGCAGGAAAATCTTTACCCTGCTGTGCTGCTACTGGTCTGTATGACCCAGGCTTAGATCTGTGGGACCTGCTGCTGGCACCACATGTGAATAATCTGTATTTATGATGAGGTGAGGCACGCCTGGGATTTTGGAAGTGTGCCTTGTCTGGCATGCCTGAACAACCCCATCAAAAGCAACAGTGTTAGAAAGCCATTGCTGAGGGCAGGAACTGCCATGCTAGTTTTCAGCAGAGACAAGGGAAATTCCATACAAGTATCCTTTGCAGTGTATTATTGTGTGGTGTCCCAGTACTGTGCCTCTGCTCAGAAAAATCTCATGGTGATATTGATGAGAGAGAGCCCAGGTGGAAGCTGTAGAAGCTGCAGTTCTACATTGGACCTTGTAGCTCTTGGTTCAGGTACATATCTGCAACCTGTAAATGAAAGATTTCAGTTCTTTGGACAGGTATGCAAAGAATTACAGTAGGCTATACTGATACTTGTAATTGAAGTAAATTCAATTTTTGAAAGAATCAGGATTTTGAAAAGGTATCTTTGTAAAATTTTGAACATCCAACCTGTTGGAACAAGGTTCAAGAACTAAAATCCCCCAGACTTGTAATGTAAACTGAGTGAGTAGAAGTTGTCGCAAATCATAACTCTTAAACTCATCAGGTACTTCAACTAATTTTAAGGAAAATTGGAAGGCATATTCTCAATAAGGACATGTTGGCAGAGGACTGAGGTCTCTTACCTTTGAAAATTACAGAGAAGCTATGTTGTTTCTAACTACAGAAGCACCTTGTAGACTCCGTGAATAAGTGGGGCTGGATTCTGCACTCATTCTACCATGGACCAGGAAAAAACACAGGCTAAATCCCTGTGTAATATTATAAACTTTATAGATTAAGCTTTGCTGTGCTGCAGTGATTATAATAGCTTGAGTTTTTGGTTTCAGGATGCTAATTAAACAATTCTCCAAGCATGCGGGATTAAGATATTGCTGAGAAGTGGTGACAAAACCAAAGGCAGGGCTTTGCTGCCAGGCTGTAGGAGCAGGCTTATGGCTGGGAGAGGCACGTGGTTTGATCCACAGGTTGCTGCCCAGAAGCCTATAGAAACAGGGGTTGGGATTAGTCTAGTGCAAGTTACTTCCTTGGGTGTATTGGGCAGGTGATCAAGTACCCTAATACTTCTGTAAGGCACGCATGTAGAGGAGAAACCTTTTCATTTCTGTGTTTGGCAAAAACATTAACATGATGAATGAATCTTTCATAAAACCAAGTAAAACACAGCGATCCTTTACTGAGAGTGGCATTTAACAAATCATACCGGGTGTTGGGAGCTAGGTGCTCGACCCATGCTTCTCTCAGCAGTCACAGCAAGCCTAAAAACCTAACGCTTGCCATGCTGCTGTGCTGGGGTGCTGGGTGCCACCTCAGGATGAGTGCAGAGCCCTTTTATTTCACTACTCAGCCCAGCTACATATTGCAAGCTCAGAGAAACCATGGTGCTACGTGCCACTGCTAGTGGTTTATGAAGACAGCATCTCCCCACACCATCCCTGGGGATTCAGAGAGAGACCCGATGCTTGCATTTCCTTTCAGCAGCAGCAGTTCAGACATCACCAGTGGACCCAACTTCTAGTCTGCAAAGAAAACCACTTTCTGAGTATTTCTAGGAGTTGCTTTAAAAATAAACAGCTGAAGGAGACATTAGATCTTGCCTTTGGATTTTTTTCACAAAAAAAAATCACTATTAAAGGTGGAAAAAACAGTGTGCTTCCTTAATTTATGTTTGCCCATAAAACTCAAGAATGATATTTTACACTGCTGTCAGGAAAAACCAAAATGTCTTTTCTGTTTCAGATGAGTGAAATTTTGAGGGCCTGTGTCAGTCAAAAGCTGTTTTTATGACGTGCTTTTTGTTCTGGATATCTACTGTATTTTTGCGAATAAATATTAGACCTAAGGGATGAATTTCTCAGCTAGTATAAATCAGCACAGCTCCGTTGATTTGAATAGGGCTATGCTGGTTTATGCCTTCTGGGGATTAGCCTAACCAAAGGCTCTGTAAGCTTTTTAAAGTTAAAGGAACAGGCTTGTTCTGTCTTCAGGTGCTGAAAGAAAGGGAGAATTATGAGCACATATTAAATTAAACTGCAGATTTAAATGATAATCTACAGAATATTTTGAGGGCTTAAGGGGTAGCTGTAAAAATCTACTACGTTTGTTGAGAAAGCCAGAAAATTACAGCCTATATGTCTATATACACACATATATATTCCACAATTATTCAGTAGGTGGCAGTTAAAAGCCTAGATGAGCATTGCAGTCGCCATTTAGGCATTAGCACCAGCAGAGGCTGGAGTCAGTCCATCTGTAAAAGCAGAAAGAAAGAGAGAGGCTGTGACCAAGCCAACAAAAGCATTAGCCACAGCCCAGGCGCTGGGGAGAGAGCGGGAGAGGAGCAGAGCTGCCAGAGCACAGAGCCTGCGAGCACTGGGCAGGCAGCAGCCGCCACCGGGCACAGGGGAAGGCAGCAGGGGCTGCAGCCCCCTCGATTAAGACAGGGACCCTTTCTAGTGGAGGAAACACAGGGCAGAGAAGGTGAACAGCTGGTGCGATGACAGGCAGAAACTGAAGAGCACTTGGACCCTTCTGTCCCTACACAGGTAAATTTTTTCTCATTCTTTTTCTACATCTCTTCTTACAAGAAACGTATCTTTGCGTTAGGATTGCAGGTCTTTATTTCCTTCAGCCAAAATCCACAGTCCTCACACAGGCAAAATTTCCACTGAAGTCAATAGAGTTGTGTGTGGGTTACAACTGCAAGATTTGATCTAAGCGTGCATCTTGTGTAGAGAACACAGCATGCTATAAACTGGGGCGGACAAGGAAGCCTTACTGACCAGTCAAACAACATCAATTTTCTGTGTGCTGGGATGCTAGCAATGGCTTCATAATCTTTTTATTTAAAAACTGTCTTTCATTAAAACTCAATGTGCTGAATTTTGCCCTAGTTTACACCACTGCCATTGCAGTGGTTTAAGGAGTGATTCTTCTTTTTTTTTTTAATGAAAGCTACATTTTAACTTAGGTGAAGAAAGAATACAAAAATGTTGAGTCTGAATAAAGTAACACCAGGTGTTTCTTTCTTTGGAACAAATACAACTTTGAAGCATTCCACTGAGAGGCGTACAATATTTTATTTGTTCAGTAGGTTGTGCTTCTCTCAATTGAATGGAAGACAATAAATCAGGAAAGGCCATTCTCAAGTGTCTGTGAGGGACATGAATCCAGAGTTGATAATACTTCCCCTCTTGCTATCCTCCCAGAAAAATGTGGGATGCTCAATATGCTGCAGCACTCAGTCATAGCTGGGTGAGCTCAGAATGGAGCAGCAAGATTTGATGTATTTTATTTTTAAAGCATTTTCTGAGTGTCTTGTTTTTATGAGTACCTAGTTGTACATGAATATATATATGCCTGTTTATAAATGCTCACAGGCGTAGGTATGTAATGTGTACTACTCCATACCTTTTCATGTAAACAAAGCTGTTGCAACTGACTTCTGTTACACCTTTGCCAGGGTTTACAGTTTAGTGTATGTAGAATGTTTGCAGCTCTCTCAATTTTTAATTATGGGTCAGAGGGCTGTTTTGGCTCCCCTCCTCCCTCTGTTTTACTTTTCCAGCTGATGGACTTCACTCATATTCTGGGGCTGCCCCTCTGGGGTCCAGCTCTGCTATTTACCTTCAGCCCTAGGAAAAAAGAAGAGCAAATGGGTATAAATGCAGTAATGCCTAATTCTCACAGAATGGCATCCATGCCACTGTTCAGGACTGTGAAATGTGGTATCCCTCCAGGTTACACCCTCACTCTGCACACCACATTTCTGAGGCACTTGCATGAAGAACAGTCCAAACATGGAATAGGTTCAAATACACGGCTGAAAATCAATGGCCCTATGGAACTGGGGGAATGATTGTGTTGTACAGCTATTTATCTTCAGCCCTGGGGAAAGAGAAGAGCGAATGGGTATAAATGGGATGTGAATACACTTAGGCTGGAAGGTTTCAAACCATTAGAGCAGCAAGGTTCTGAAATTATCTTCTCGTTGAAGTAATAGAAAGGAAAGACACTAAATGCTTTTCAGTCAGAACTTCATGGAAGGGATTAGGTGAAATGGTTGCCTGCAATGGCAAAGAATTGGGTTTGATAATCCAGAAGGTCTCTTTCAGTGCTAAATACCATTCTTTCTATTTACTGGAAGTTGTCTGTATCAAAAACTCTCCTTGCAAATGGGTCAAGGTCTTTGGAAACACAGTTTCCCACACATCTCACATCAGAACCAAGTGAAATCATATTTCTCTTCTAGGTTGTGCTGCGCTGTTGTTTATGCCATCATGGCCAAACAGCAGACACATAAGCCCTGATGGTCATCAGGCTGAGTGAGTAATATCCCCTTCTCACATTGCAGAGCAGAGCTCTTTGGAAGATGACTGGAGTTCAGAGGAATGGCTCCTTCTGGCCAAGCTGTCAAGATTATATTACACCAGCACTGCAGTCTCTGTAGTACCAACAAAAATAGTGGATACTATATAAACTGATAATGCTGTTCCTGGAGTTGTTACTAGTGCTGGCTCTAGTTTCCTTTGAGGATCAGCTGATAACTTTCTTTTCTGCTAACCTGCCCATGTAAAGATCCCACCATCATGTGTGAAAAAGCGAAGACTCACACTTTCATTGTGACTGACTGTGTATTATTGCCTCAAACTTAGCTTATTTTAAAGCTAAAACCTGAAATAAACAACATTCTAGTTCAAAGATGCTCCTACAGAATGACTGCATTCAATTCCATATTCCCTTCTCCCCTACATCTTTCTCTTTATAACCTAATCCTTTTCTTGCTTTTTTATGGTTTTGATTTACATACTACATGAGATTCCTTTCAATTTGCAGTGTACCTCAGTAACTATTCTGCAATATATAATAGGCTGCATTTGAATGTTCCAGCTCCCACACTACGTGTGAGTATCTGATCATTTGTACACTTAAACTGAAACAGTATTCACTGTGGGAGATTTGGTTTGGTATGTAAGGGTGATTCCAAGTGTTTGTTACTTTCCCCCTAATACTTTGTATTACTAGGCATAATTGAGAAATTATCTGTATTACATACAAGAAGAAAAATGTCAATTTTATGAAACATGAATAGAAATATTATCAATATTACTTTCCCTTTCAAATGATCAATTTCCTTGATCCAGGAGGAATAAAACTCTTGGATTTTTTTTTTCAATTTGTTATCCTTTGCTTTCAACCCAAACAGAGGTTTTTAAGTATCAACGAACAGATACTTTCACTGCGTTCTTATTGTTGCACTAAAATTAAAATGTTCGTTCAATTATCTTATCTTATGGCTGGAAAGGCAGTTGAAAAGACCCACCTAGTGACAATGCAACTATATGTATGAATTGAAACAGAAGATAATTTAATTTATCTTTTTGAGAAAACAAATATTGATTTGTTTTCAGCCACAAAATATTGATTACTGTGTAATTCTTGAAATGAGTATCAAAGGAAGACAAGAGCAAAATGTCAAAAAGGGTGTGTCAGGTCTGTGACAGACACAGTTTTCCACTCACACCGAGGTCAGGAGCACCTCCTCTTAAGCAAAAAAATTTGAGTCGAATTTTAAGACTTCTGTATCTGAGATGAAAATCAGTCTCTGATTTCTCTGACTGTGCAGGGCTGCAGTACGCTATGGCAGCAAAATGCAACTCCTTCACCCTGACTGAAGGTAATGGAATTGGTTTTAATTGAATCTGAATAAGTGTCAATGAAGTTATAATAGCCTTGTAGCATCCTCATTTAAAGTGTGTGTGTAGTAAAGCAGCCATATGAAAAAAGCAGATCCATTCCTGGACTGCAGACGTCCCCTTCCTAAAATGTCCAGTAGTTCTGACTTAAAATTAATGTGAAGATAAAAAAAGGAGACTTTACCCTCTCTTATTTATTTTTATTTATTTTTATATTCTTCCCTGAAAATCTAGGCTGACAACATTTATCTGTTCTGAAAAAGTTAGCAATTTAAATCAAAAATTAGCTGCCATCAATAGCTAAAACATTGTTGTAAACCCAACTAAAAATTATTACAGTTGTCTCAATTTGTTCACTCAAATGTTATAATGCCGTGTGTTAATGAGAAAGTATTTTTTAATCTTTAGAATACAGTTTTTATAATTTTGTGTACTGCTACAAGGAGAAGAAACATGAATCAAGAACAAACTACTCTGAAGGATAAACCTACCTTTCTTACTTCAGAATAGAAAGTATTGAAAGCTGGAGCAGTGATGAAGATTAGTATGAAATTGCTTTTCTGTTTAAAGCTTAAAAAAAATCTGTAAGGAAAATATTCAGGTTTGTGAAAGTACTGAGATGCAGACTTGCAAACTAATTCTTAAAAAAAAATACATTTCAGAGTAAAAAGAAAAATAAATAAAATTTTCCTCCCAAACCAGCTTATGATAAATTGCACATCATAGACAGCAAGTGACAGCTTCTTGTGAACATTTAGAAATTCCTACCAGAAAGCTGTCATTTCTGTATCATACCCCGCAGTTATAATTTAATTGCTGGTTTTCAAGCCTTTCTGATTTGCAGACAATTTTCAATGGAAGCACAGGCTTCTTACTAGTGCCTGGAAGCATATTGACAATGGGTTGCATTATTTAATTACTTGTCAGGGATCCTTGTGGGTCCCGAAACTCACTGCATTAACCTAGTCACAAGTTATTGCCCAACAAACCAGTTGTGAAATGTATTATATTGGCTGGTAGGGTTTTTGGAGGACTTACCATGACAGCTAGGACAGCAAGACAGGTATTGATATTCTCAGCTTAATCCACATTGTTCTGAATGTGGTATAATTTGGTCATTGGAAGCGTATCAGAAGTGTTTCAGTGGTCAGGATAGCAATCAAGCTATCCTTTCAAGCCCAGCAAGGAAAAGTAATGATAGGAGTTATATTTGTAAGACTAAGTCTGAAGCTCTTAACCTTTAATAATTCTGTTTCTATGTAAGACTTGCACAAATAGTCTCAAACTAACGTTAAGGAATTGAGGACTACAGTGGAAAGGCAAAAGGGCCACTGGTTTTTGTAGTTTCCTCTGCTGAATCAAAACCAGTCTTCCATGGACACATGGTTCTTCTGTGTAAATAAACCCATTTATATGGAACTAGCTTGCTGCCTGTGCTGGGATTTTTATCAGGAGTTTCACAATATATGGAATTTAACACCCAAAGCCTGTAGAGCCAAATGATTATTTGGGAAATTTTCCTTCTTCATGTGGGATTTTTTAGTGTTTCACATGTAACTAACTTTCTTCATTCAGGAAAACTTAGAAGCCACACCTTTTTCCACAAGATGCAGAATAAAAAGTCAACTATTTTGGCTAGTGGACGTCTGGAGAAGCAGAAGTTCACTACAGTGTGCAAAGTCATAGCTAAGTGCCAAAAAAGTATTCTGCTGTTAAAAAACAGGACAGTTGAAAGGTCAGGCTAAGTTCTTTCATTCTGTATTTACATAGGTGACAAATTCTGGTTAATAACCCCACTGTTCTACACAATGGCATAATGTCCTCCATGTTGAAAGGTGAAAATAGAATCATAGAATCATAGGATTGTTTAGGTTGGAAAAGATCTTTAAGATCATCAAATCCAACTGTTAACCCAACACTGCCATCCCACCACTAAACCATGTCCCTGAGCACCTCATCTACCTGTCTTTTAAATACCTTCAGGCGTGGGGACTCAACCACTTCCCTGTGCTGTCCGTTCCAATGCTTGACAACCATTTTGGTGAAAAATGTTTTCCTAATATCCAACCTAAACCTGCCCTGGTGCAACTTGAGGCCATTTCCCTTCGTCCTATCTTCCGTTACCTGGGAGAAGAGACTAACACCCACCAACACACAACATTGTAAGTTGATATTCCCACCTTTACTCAGGTAAATTAAATCTAATGAAAACTGAGCAAAACCTACATTTGGTCTGTTAAGCTGAGGAGAAAACTCAAAAAATAAGTCCCTTAGGGAGTTGAATACAATGCTGTTATTTTTATTTCTATGTGTGAATTCACAAATATCTGACTACACAATGCAAAGACTACTGAGTCATTTCTCACTGAGTTTTGACCCTAAGCACTTAAAAGATTCAGATACTTGTTTACCAAAATGTTTGAATAGGTAAATAAATATAAGAGCACCTTCATTTAAGTCAATGAAGTATCTAACATGCCTAAAGCAAATTTAGCAGGAACTGAATTTAACAGGAACTGAGTTATGCAATACTACTTTTTTAATTTTAAGATTAGCCAATCCACTAAATAGGAAGTCACAACCAGTAGGACACCTGTCCACCCTCGGTAAACTTCACGTATTAGTGCTGTTTCTGCATGAAAGGAAGTTTTTTAATGTGGTAAGTATGTTCAATGAAGCTGAATGTTGTTTTATGGTAATGGCTTTTATGGTTTATACCTGTTTTATGGTACATACCTGTTACTGAAGGATTAGTTCTGAAACCTCTTGGGAAACAATGGAGCAAATAATTTAAGTGTACTCCTAATTCTAAAGCTCTTTGTTGCATCAGGTCCATCACCTCCTGCATTTTCTGGACATGAACCCTCAGCAGAGAAGGAAATCAACAGAATCTTCTGCGTCAATTATTCTTCCATCACCAGTCCTGCCGCCTTCTTAAACAAGCAGTAGCACTTTGGCTAGACCTAGTTTCAGAAACACATGATAGCTATTCCGGCTGTAGAAAATTCATCTAATCCTCTCCCCTTTCTTTTTCCAGTTCTTTCTTGCTTAGTGAAACCATTTCTGCCACAATCTCTACTGGCCTTACCTTAGCCCAAGAGCTAGTAAAGATTTTCCTACTGTGACAACCATGTGTTTGGGATTTTTGTTTTACAAAGGGATCTGTTTTCTATGATAACTTACAGGGCTTGAAACAATTTTGAAAAGGCATTTTTGGGGGGGATAAGATTTTCAACATTGGTTGAGAAACTGGCTGCCCATGTCCTGGACAGGCATACTCCTTGCTGGGTAAAAAAAATGGCTGGATGGCTGAGCCCAGAGAGTTCTGGTAAACAGAGTTAAATCCAGTTGGAAACTGGTCACAAGTGGTGTTCCCCAGGGCTCAGTACTGGGCTCAGTTCTGTTTAATACCTTTATAAATGACCTGGATAAGGGGATTGAGTACACCCTCAGCAAGTTTGCAGATGATGCTAAACTGGGTGGGAGTGTTGATCTGCTCGAGGGGAGGAGGGCTCTGCAGAGAGACCTGGACAGGCTGGATCGATGGGCCGAGGCCAACTGTATGAGGTTCAACAAGGCCAAGTGCCGGGTCCTGCACTTTGGTCACAACAACCCCATGCAGCGC
>BOSO01044746.1:0-11176 GCA_018403395.1 Gorsachius goisagi | reverse complement strand
TTGCCCAGAGAGGGGGTGGAGGCCCCATCCCTGGGACCATTCCAGGCCAGGTTGGCCGGGGCTGTGAGCAACCTGATGTGGTTCAAGGTGTCCCTGCTCCTGCAGGGGGGTTGGGCTGGGGGACCTCTGGGGGTCCCTTCCAACCTGAAACCTTCTATGATTTTATGATTCTATGATTTTGTTAGCATAGTGCCATCATTTTTTTTTTCCTTTTAGTGAAAGTTCCAATTTTTAGGATTTGAGCCAAAACTAAGCTTATGTTTTTTGTGAGGAAGCTCGGATTTATACAGAGCGCAGGACTTCAGAGGGACACCAGGAGCCGCGCTCCCAGCGCCAAGTTCCCACCAGTAACATAGAGGTGCCCATGAATTTACTACCTGCGCTTCGCGGGAAAGCTACTTCACTCCCAGTTTCCCACCAGCTGCGTCTTCTCCGCTGTGATCGGCCTCACTTGTGAGCATCTTAGGACTGGGCTGTTGTAGCCCCTTACAGGGGTTTAATCTTAACCCTGGTGTAAGAAATGTTAAAACTTTTAATCTCCTAAATTGGTAGAGCATCGCTTTGTATCCTCATGAATGTTCCTTTAGTATTTTGGATGTGATGCAGAATGCATTTAAATGCTTTCACTGGGTTTGGGAGAGATGTGGGCTCCTTACAGGAAGAAAAAAAACCAAAACCCCAACCCGTAGAGGAATAAGGATGGGGGCATTCTAGCAGAATATATAGGTTTCAGTAACAGACCGAACCAAGGCTTTTGCACATCTATTGTGTGAATCGCAATCTATTATAAGAATTGAAGGTAATAAAATACCAATGGTAATCACTACATGCAAATTCCCTTCCTTAATTTTGTGCATAATGGGCAATATATGGCAGTACAAATTATCCTGTATTCTCATTTGCAGAGGTAGCACTAAAGATAATGCCAATGTTCCTCGTTGCAAATTCTATTATCTCTAAAAAGAAACAGTTAATTAACCCCATAAAACCATTAGTAGATCATACTTAGTATTTAAGAGACAGCTGGCTTCTGGGAGAGAGACTTTTGCCAGTAGAAACCAGCAAGATTAGCTTCAGGTTGCTCAAAAATGCTGGCTTCCTATGGCCAAATAGGAAATAATGAAGTAAAGAATGTGTTCATGATCAGCGCTGGGTAGGAGGGATGCTCCTGGCGGCGCAGTCATGGCCAGAAATCTCAAAAAGTGAAATAACAGCGTACTTACCTGATACTGTGGCATCCATTACCATACTGCTACTGTAATTTAGTACATTTTCTTGCAACTTAGGGCCCCCTCAGCATAATGTGCTCCTTCAGTGGAAGAACATCTTTGGGTCAATATAAAAGACACAAGCGCTGCACGCTCTGTTTTTTTCGACAGTGGGAAGGCTCCTGGCTCATGCAAAGGAAAGAAGCAGTTTATGGTCAACGTAACTTTAATTTTACATAAAAAAAATTATAATATCAAGGGTTAATTCACATCAAATGACCAAGGAGGAGGAGATCTGAATTATTTATTTTGGCAAGGAATAAATATTCCCCAAAAAAGCAAATAAGCAAAGCAAAGAAAGGCAAACGGCAGTAATACGCTGGGCAAGACTGGTTCTGAGTAGAACGGAGATAGCGGGCGCTGTGTATTTCTTTAAAACCGTGCTTGCAGTTCTTCCAAACAGCACTTTTAGGGCGATGTGGTTGACTCAGGCTTTCTCTCTTGCAGCACTGGTGCAATAGCTTGGGGGTTGCCCAGCAAGCTGCCTCCGTAAGCCCCAGTGAGCTCCCCCCAAACAGCCAGCGTGGCACCATCATGCCCCCCCGCACCCCCAGCCTGCCTCCCCTCATCCTCTCAGCCCCTGGGCTGATCCCCTTATACTTTTCTTCTGCATGGGAAAGCATTTGAGACGTCCATTTGAACTGATTTGGTGTTTTTAATTTTTTTTTTCAAAGCTGCCACCAACTATTTATAAATGATTATATAGATGCTGGAGGAAATTAATCTGCTAACCAGATAAAGAGAGCAATATGTGGCTCATTTACTCTTCTCTTTTCCTGGCTTTCTCCAAAATCAATCGGACTCTGCCTACTGATGCCTGCTTAATTCCCAGACCTTTCTGAGTGGATCAGAGATGTCATTCAGAAGTTATTACCGTCCATCCAAAAAAAGGTGCAATTTCTCAAGGTTAGGCGATCGCGAAGGCCTGGCTTGACTTAAACTTTTTTTGTAGCAGAAAATTCTCTTTTTCTAAAGGATTTTAAGACTTAGGGTATTTAATGCATTGTAGGGAAATACGATGAACTTCTGTAAAATTGAATAGATATCTTCAATCTGTAAGCGAATCTCCTAACCTGTGTGCGGTACCTGCTCTCTCTAAAGAATTCTAAATCTGTAGGTTTTTAAAATAATACATAGATCAGTGTATTTTTTGTATCGACTACATCCCTTTAAATTTCTCAGGTTTTGCCTTTAATACTGATGATCCTTCTCTTGGGGCCAGCTCTCCTGGTGCCTTCCGCCTTCCTTTCCAGTCTCTGCATCTGTCACTGAAGCTTTGTCCTTGGGCTGCTCCTGGTTTATTGCTGCTTGATAGCAGGGGGTAATTTAGTTACGTTTTAGTGTTAGCAACCTCTCCTGGGGGAAGAGTCTTGACTCTGCGTGCTCAGCCTTGACCCCTCCGTGCGTGTTCAGTCTTTCTTCTTCCTCTGCCCCGTCAGCTTCTGTGCGTGAATCATCTGCCAGACGTAACAGAACGGGAACGAAACATCCAAAAAGCAGTTGCTCCAACGCTCCCGACAGCCCGTCCCCTGCTCAAAGCCCTTCAATGACATTCCCTTAGTTCCTGTATTATCTTTACATTGGGTTTTGCCTTCAAGGTACTTCTCAATTTAACTGTGGCCTATTCTTGGCTCCTTCCAGTTTTCCATTTCTCTCCCTCCCCTCCAGTGCCCCATTTAAGAGTGTCTGCCTGTTCCCTCCAGCTTTCTCCTCCTCCCACCCTCGCTATGATCGTGCCAAGCAATGTCAAGTCGAAGGGGATGCAAGTCAAGATTTTCAAGTTGAGTAAATCGCAATTCAGAATGATTAGTAATTATTAAAAGTCACAAAAAAGTATTTGAAGTCACAGATTTAGATGCATTTACAAGGAGCTGCTCTGTCCTGCGAGACAACGGGGGGATAGGAAGAGAAAAAGAGGCAGCAATGAGAGCATGGGAATAACATCCAGGTCAGCACAAAGCTTTCTGTTTCTTAGAATATCTGCCTGTTTTCTACCCGTCTGCACAGACCAAATACCAGGGAGTGGAGCTTGGAATAGGACACGCAGATCCTATCCATCTGCTCCAAGTCATTAAAAAACTCTTCCTCCTACACAGGGAGGGGGGAAAAAAAAAATGGTAAAGGACTCGGGAAGGAAAAAAACCCTGAGCATGAGCCCCCTGTAGGCAGGTCAGCGACTTTGGCGCTTGTTCTGCCTATGGATGCGGCGTCAGGAAACGCTCCCACGTTGGCCGTATGAGCCTCTACGGAGAGAAGGACTAATCCAGTGCTTTGGAGCCCAGCAGCCAAATTATGAACCCGTTCCCCCATAGCTTGCAGTGAGGCGAGGCCTCCGCCACTTCCCTGCAGCAGAGGAAAGTGGGGACACGGGACACGGGATAACCCGCAGGAGCGGCGCTGGCCCCGGGCGCCCGAGTCACCTCTCGGCGCAGGGGGGGGTTGCAAAATGGCTGTGGGAAGGGTGGTTAAAGACAACTGCACCGGTACTGCCATCAGGCATGCGTGGTCCGGTAACTCAACGATGGCCAAGGCTGGCCGCTTCGCAGACTTTGTGCTTTGCATGCCGGTATCGTTGTCCTCCAAGCATGGCACCTAACACGGCACGTAGGAAAACACCTCTTAGATTTTTATTTTTTTTTTTCTCTGATGCAAACATAATTAATTCCAGTGATCTTTCTACCTCATCGGTTTGGGAATTTTTTTAAGCTAATAAATCCCCTGATGTATGAACTGTGGCTTTTATCAATGTTTTCAGAGTATCTAATGTAGTGGGGACTCACTAAGCTGTGGATAGCATCATATTTTTATCAGCAATAATGTTTGTTTGATGAAAAGTTGCCTTCTGTAGCCAAACTGGAGATTTCTTCCACTCCATTTTGGGGGGAGAATTTTTACTTTGTTTGGGCTTTAACCTATTGACTTTGTCTTTAGGATGCTGGCCTGTATATTCGATTCATTTTTACGTTGAAAGAGCCCTTTAAAAATGAAAATAACGTTTAAAAGATGAGTATCAGAAGCAGTAGAAAAAAGAATGAATGTTACCAAAAAGCCATTGCCATCTGGATGTTTCTGCTCTACCACCTGTGTACGGTTTAGATGGCCTATTCATTAGAGAACAGCCCTGCTTCTGTCTTTTCCCCACTTCAAGATGATGCTAAAAAACCTGCTGAAATCCAGTGCTTATTTTACTGCGCAAAGCTTCGAAATAAATTACTATTTTAGTGTTCATGCGTGAAATGCTCTATATCTTCTAATCTCAAAAGGAGGAAATATCCATGTAAGGGAACGACTGAGCTGTATTGAGCATCTGCCAGTGTCTCTGATGTGAAAAGCATATGGAAATGCACCGGATAGGTCATGTTTTCCATCTAAAAAAAAAAAAATCTCAGTGCATATTGATTGCACGGTGAAAAGCAAGAGAAAGCAATATGGGAGAGGGGCTGAAAAGGCAACGCCAGGCTGGGTTTGAGGTGGCGAGAGGGGATTGCTGGAGCAGGAGACAGTGGGAAGTATGGAAAAGCAAAGCGTCCTGCTGTGGGACAGGAGGTGTGAGCCCAGCCGATGGAAGAGGGGGAGCCTGGGTTGCAGCAGCGCGGCGTCCGGAGAAGTTTTGGAAGAGCAGGGGGATGGAGGGAGGGGTGGATGCTGTGGGCTTGGGGAGCAATGTTGCCCCATCGAGGGGACGGGCTGCGGGTTATTTTCCTCCTGCTTTTCCTGTGGCTTCATGCTATGAAGGTGGCTTCCTAGTGCTTTGAGCGCTGTAGTACCTAGCAGCCTTAGGTCTTCAGAAAAGGTTTCCTTGTTCTGCAGAGCAGGTATGAAAGCACATCCCCAGGTAAGCAGCAAACCTGTTTGCTTGCCGGCGGTGATGCGTGGGCATAACTTAGGTGTTCCTCCATCGGCGTGCTTTCCTTCTCGTTGGTCTTTCCTGCCATCAGTCTGCGCCTCAGGGCTCCTGAGAGCAGTCAGTGCCTCCAAATCTCTGCCTTGCACTCCCAGCTTTCCTCATTTCATAACTCCTCTCACCCCTGAATAGCAAGGAGTAAATAGGTCATCCCGGCACGGTCCAGGAGGTGATGCAGGCTGACAGAACCTGATGCGTTGGGGTGCCGGAGCCGCAGCGTGTCAGGAGCCCCTGGTGCTGGGAGTGATGCTGGGCAAGCCCGGGAGCCGGCGGCTCAGCAGACCTCGTGCTTGTTGAGGCAGACGTGGCCAAATGACTCGTCCTCACTCTTGCAGCTCGAGGGTGATCAAGGTATAGAATAAAAATAAGACGAAAATAGCATTCCTGCTTTTCTTCATGAGCTAGGAAGGAAGGGGGAAGCTGAGATTTAAAGCTTCCCCTGTCAGGTTTCAGTATTTGTGCTCCAATCTGGGGATGGGCCAGGGGTCAGGCCATATACACTATAATTAAAAATAGATAATTGAAGTGAAGTTACAAAAAAAAAAAAGAAAAAACCCACATTTTCCTGTTCTCAGACTGATATCCTTCCCTATCTGACCTGTTCCAAAAGTGTTTTCATTTAAAGTGGCAAGAATATATATCCAACGTGGTGGGACTTGGCACCAACAAGGAGTCCAGCCTGTGATTTTTCTCTAATATTAAGGCAGCGTGATTAAGATTTACCAGAAAACTTGTCATTGCAGGAATCCTTCACAAGGGAGATGCCTTATGTGTTTCCTGGTGGCTACTTATGAGAAATACTTGGAAAATACAACGATACTTAGGTTTGAGCGGTGTTACTCTTGCACCCGTGCTCTTCTAAGGATACAAGTGGGGGCAGGTTTGCAGAGAAACCACCTCATTTACAAACCCCTGGGCGTAGGAGAGATTTCCTCCTCTTTAAGGGCCAACTGTTGTTAACTCTCCACATCGTGTTATGATTTAGGAAAGTAAAGAATCATTTGCCCGGCGTTTGGTCGGAAAGCTGCTTCCCTGTGCTGCACCTCCCTCTCAGCAGTATTAGGGACACAAATTGTAATGCGAATTTCAGGGAAAAGCCTCTCCCTGCTTGAGTTGTCTGGAGCAGTGGGATGGTGCTGGGATCGATCAGTGGGATCAGCTCCACCCCAGAAATGGTCAAAAAGACAAATCAACTTTGGGGATAGGAAAAAAAAAAAACAAACACAAAAAGGCATTTCCCTCCCCCCTCCTCCTCCCTTTTTAATCAGGAGACAGAAACCCAGCTCGTCAATCCTGGTGTGTCAGGTTTGGGAAGACAGATTCGCTGCCGGGGCAGAAGTGGCGGTTGTCTTTGGAGAACTGTCTGAAGGAGCCGGCTGCAGTCAATCGCGACGCTCGATAGAGGTTTCCAACTCCTGAATGTGCGGGAGCAGGTGACAGCAGCGAGATTATGTCCCTGTCAAATTAGAGAGCCCGGAATACTGATAAGCCATCACATCGTTAAAGCCCATTTCAAACGGAGTCACTTCAAAATGAATGGAAATTAATGGAAATGGATAATGGAAATCATTGGCTTCAACAGAGATATAATGTATTTAGTTTACATGTGTCTTAATGGAAATTGATGATCCTCATTTTGAATTTAATGGAATTCCTGCAGTCTTATTGCAATGTAGTAGAAAATAATATTCTGTAATTGAAAATCAATTCAGATAATTCCTATTAATAATTAACACTCCTATCGCGGAATTGTCTAACATCTATAATTTAGTGCAAGGGGAAAAAATACATCTGACAGTGAGGTGAGGCTCCGTTCTGGATTTCAGGTGTGCAGTCTGCTGAGAAAATACAGAGCTGAGCTGATCTTCCCTGGGCTGGGAGTCAGCAGCTCCCTGGATGTGAACGGAAGCGACTGGGCTCCGTGGTGCAGTCGCCGACTCTTTCGGAGGATTTCCCAGTTGCTCACAGTCACACCTGACCTTTTGCCATACGATGTTACGTAAAATAGAGCGCGTCTGCGTGTGATGTGCATTTAGGTGCCAGGTCGAGAAAAAACCCCTCAGAACTGCTGTGCCTCAGTGCTTAACGCCAGCAGAACTTGAGCGCAGATTGCGTGAACTGAATTAGATGTCGATTTAAAAAGAAGCGTGGGTTAAGGAACCTCTTCCCCCCCTTATTCTGCAAAAATCCCAGTGCTACCATCGGGCAGGCTCTTGATATGTCTTGCATTCGGCTCTATCCTTCTCCCTTTAATCTTTCTTGGGTGGATTGAGGATCCAGGCTCCTGCTGAGGATGGTGGGGCAAGCCATGGTCACAGCCCATCCCCTTCCCAATCCTCTAGAGCCAAGGATCAGGAAAGATCAAGGACTTCCTCTTCCTATTGTTTCTTTTGTCTCAGATTTAAAGGACCACGTTCCTCATCTGTAGGGGGTGGATTTCTTCAGGCCCTTGTTAGGGTGCAGGCGTTTCATCCTCAACCAGAAGTTTGAGACGTGCCCCTGACCCACCTCATTTTTTCCATTGACTCTTGAAGGGAACCTTGCTCACCTGTGGGTGTCTACACCGGACATACCTAATGCTAGTCAAGATAAAGCCCGTCCCATTCCCTATCTGTATCTCTGCATCTCCTAGCAGCTGGTTTAAGTAGTTAAAGCAATTTGCTTTCTCTAGAGATGTGGAAGTGGCAACCTGCGCCACGAGCCTTCGTCTCTGCCTGTCAATAGATGAGAGCGCAACGCGGTCTCCACCACCTCTGCAGTCCATGGGAATCTGCTAGAAGGGTGACTTTCACTGGCCATCTGGTTGCCTTGTAAACTTGCTGGGGGGAAAAAAACCCTTCTGGCCTCATGCTGAGGTCCACTGTTGCACTTGATTCTTATTCTGAAAAGCGTATACTATAAAAACAACATCATCCTTCCATTTCCCACCAACTGTTACTTCTTTTTGTATAACATGGCTGGGGCAGAGGATGTATATCATGGCCCGGATTGAAAATCTAGCTCTGTTTGGAGTGTTAGCACAGCCCAGTGAAGCCCTGGGAGTTTGCTTTGTAGGAGGGGAGAGCACAGCACTTCACCGGATCGGGCTGTTCATTTCCCAATTCAGTGAACAATTGCTTTCCCGACGAGAATGGCAGTACAAAATGCATTTCAGCTGATAAGTAATGGCACTATACTGCAAGTATTTTAATTGAGAAGCTTTTTCGTTCAGGAGACTTGTACATTAGCAGCGTTTAATAGTACAAGCACCCATTTTTCCATTTCATTTTCAAACTACCAATTCTAAATAATTCAAAAATAATTCCCCTGAATGCAACTTTTGTCAGTTTTTACAATGAGATTATTAAGCAGTGTCACTTCAACAGTAGCTCCCTTCCTAATTATACATTCAGGTCCATAGGAATCCTCTTGTCTTTTTAATTACTCTTTGACATTTGATCTACAAAATTTCATGGCTACCAGTCACTGTTTTTTTCTTTTTTTCCCCCAAGTTTCCTCTATTAAACTGCTATACTGAATTGCTTCTCTCTTAAAAACTTTTGGTGTACTTGACTTTTAGAATGGTGATAGGGCAAAATCTTTCTGCTTTTACACTTGAGCTTGAGAGGCTTAAATATTGTGCGGAGGTCTACTTAACAGTCAAGTCTAGGTAACTCTTCATTCTGCTAAAGATGAAGTTGGTTTACGCCACTTAGGCTGCTCTACTCAAGGGAAGAAATATTGATCCAGGTTCTCAGGGAACAGGGATATGTTCCTGGATTACCCATGGCTACCAATGGTGGTAGCAGGTATTAAATTTATAAATTATGAAAAGAGCTAATGATGAATATGGCTTTACTTAGTGAATTCCAACTTCTTCACAAGAAAAAAAAAATCTGATTCATAACTGACCAAAGTGTATAGAACCATCATCCCTCTTTCTCGTGGGCTCTGGCTCAACAGGAAGGTTGCTTTGGCCGCAATCCCTCAGGGCACTCAACGTGAGAGCTGCTTTGCTCTGCGTACCCCATCCACGAAGGGACACGGGTATTTAGGAGATCAGTGTCCCACAACTAATGCTTACTCGGGGGTTAATCCTGGGTGGCTGGGGTCCCAGCGGCGCTCTGGGGGGAGGCTGGACCATGGGGTGGCTCCTTGCATCCCATGACTGCGCAATACAGAAGAGGCTTGTGGGCAGAGAACGGGACCTCAAATTTCTCCAGCAAGATGAGCAGACCGTTGTCCAGTCTTAACATCTGGCATCTTTCTGCCTTCTCTCTCAGCAGCTCATCTGCAGGTAATTCGTGTGAGCAGCACAAGTTTGATGCTGGCGTGCTGCATGTACCCGCAGCCCAGGACGGGGTGCAGGGCTCTCACCTCCAAACTGGGTGCTCCAGTCACTGCCCCATCCCTTGGGAGGGGTCTGGCTCGGGGGAATTTCCCAAGTGAAACCCTTAAATGTGTCTCCAGGATTAGGTGGTAGCTGAAGGAGGATTTTCAGGCATGCAGTCTTAGATGTTGGTACCTAAATACCACTGAAGTTTTGGGATATTTTAAAGGGCTCAGCCTGGAATTTAACAAGAGCTTGCTGTTGAGCTTACTGGTATTAGGGAATTATTTATGAATTCCAAGTTAAATGTTTCTTCTGGATCCCCAGGCAGATATTTCACGTGCACCTTCCTCCCGTTTCAAACAGAAAAGGGCATTAATTTAATCACGAAACCTCGATTTCAGCAGCTACTCCTTAGCATAGTTGGTTGTTTTTAAATAAATAAGGCGCGTTACCTGTTTGATCGGCATGCGGAAGGGTGTGATTTCAATCAATGGGATAATTCGCTGTTTCTTGCCCCAGCTGACGTGGATAATTTTGTCAGTCTGAGATGTGCGCCCTGTTTTGCATTGTTTTACCACTTGTTTAATTCAAAGGCACCCAGACCTTATGGAGAGCATTTATGCATGCGCGTGCTTAATATAGGCCCTGCGTAACGCGGCGTCGTGTGGAGGCTCCTTAAAGTAGGACAGCATCAAACACTGGTGACGAGCTTGCTACAGTCTAGCATCTGTATCATATCGCTTTAAATGCTTATCTGAAAATACAAAATTCTGAGTGGAAAACTGACATTCCCTGAAAAACATGGGAGGGGGGGGAGAGAATAATTGAAATAAAAGCCTAGCGTCTGCTTTGAAATATTCACCACAGTAAAAAGAAGAGTGGCTGAGGAAACTTCAGAGGGAAATGATTCAGTAGGAAGTTTCAAAGACTCTCGGAGATGGTGAAGTTATCAACTTTTTTCCCTCGAGGATGCTGCTGAGGCAGCTGTGTATTATATCATCCCTTAGTATTGCTCTGTTGTGCGCTGTAGCTGTCTAATAGTTGCACCCAAGCCTTTGCACCCTCACTAATATTTTCAGGTCTTTGCACCCACACTAGGGTTTTCTATAGTAAGTGTGGGCAATGCAACGTTTCTTGGCTGTATCTCCTAATCTTTACATACTACATATTCACAAACATCGAAGATGATTTCTAAACCCCCTCACTTCTGCGCTGCCTTTCATCTTGGGTCGTCTCTTCCACTGGCGGTGCATGCAGGCCAGGAACCGGGATTTATTGGTCTCTTAAAATGGGTTTCTCGGTGGTAGAAACCATAACCAGGGAGCCAGGATCCAACCCACTACAATGAAGTGAAGTCAGCTCCTCTTCTTCCCCCTGCCCCACCGTGTGGCTGCTGCTTTCTGCGGAATTAAATGATCTGTGGAACTCAAACGCGGTGGTTGTCAGAGCTTTGCAAGTGTCAGCTGGCACGGTCCCCGTAGCGGTCGTGTAAAGCATCGCTGGTCCCTCGTGCAGAAGGGCTCCCCGTGGCTCGATCCCGGGGAAGCTGTGACCCTCGGGAGGCTGAACGTGCGACCTGTGGTGGCAACCGAGCAGCTGCTGGTTCTCAGTCTGTATTTGGGCTGCACCCCCTCCTCCCTCTGTCCCAGAATCCCAGAATGGTTTGGGTTGGCAAAGCCCTTTAAGCTCCCC
>BOSO01044718.1:2578-16826 GCA_018403395.1 Gorsachius goisagi | reverse complement strand
AGCGGCCAGGCCAGCGTGGGCAGAGCCCCGGCGAGACCGCAGCACCCTCACCCTGGGTGGTGAAGGACGGAGGAGCCCCGTGGGGTGCCGTGGACTGGGCTTTCCTGCCCGTGGGAGCCGCTGGGCCGGGAGGAGGCTGCTCCTGGCACGCGTTTGCAGCGGCAAAGTCGTACGTGGCCGTCGGGGCCGGGCTGGCTTGGCCCCATCCCTCCATGGCGAGGGCAGCGCCTGCGGAGCCAGGCAGGGGACGGGAGCCTCGCCCCGCCGAGGGTGCTCCAGGCGCCCTCGCCTCTCCCAGCTGGGGTAAGTTTGGGCTTTTCTCGCTTTCCTCTCCCTGCAAGCCCAGCCAACCAGGCCAGACGGGGATTTGGGGGAACCAGGGAGCAGCCCCACGGAAGGGGGCACCCACGGTGGCTCCACGGCTGCCCCTTGCCGCCGGGTGGCTGCGACTGCCAGGCTGTGACGCACTCACTGAGGTTTTTCTCATTGTTTCGGAGGAAAAACCCCAGCTTTTGTCCCCATTTTATTTATATTTCTCTCTGAAAACATTTAGATTCCCCCCCCCAAAGCTCGTGGAAGACTGGGCTATTGGTAACAGCTTTTGGTTGCCGAATAATCGGCTTTTTCCCTCTATTTCCTTTTAAATGTACGCCTAAAAATCTTTCCTCTATGGCTCAAACCCAACCTTTTCCATGACTCAACAGCGCGAGGGGGAATCTTCCCCCCCTCACCTCTTGCTTTGCCCCCAGCTGGCAGTGCTGCCCCCCCCCGCCCCCATCCACAGCTCCTCCATCCCCACCCTCCAAACCCCAATTTTCCTGCTGGCAGCCATTGGCTTTAACCAGACAAGCGACTTCCAGCTCTGTCTGGAGCCCGTTTTGGGGATAACATTTTCATCCCAGCCCCCGGCAGCGCTGGGAAGGGGTGGGGGGAGCGCGGCCCCACAGCAGCAGCGTCACATCCTTGGGGAGGAAAAAAAACCAAACCAAACCCACCCCCCCATCCCCTGCGGTCTTCGCTCCTCCGCGTTTTTTTCACCTGACAACAAAACTGTCCAAAACATTAGAAAAATAACTTTCACCTTTCCCAGGGCGAGCCTGGCAGGCGGTGCGGGCGCTGCCGTGGTGCCCGTCGGCTGCCGGCGTTCTCGGGGTTGGTTTTCCGGTTGGGATTTTGCTTCAAGCTCCAGAAGCACGATTATTGAAATGGGGAATATTATTCCCTGTTTTCCCCCAAAACGGTGCCGGTGCAGGGGGTTGGGTATCTGCTTGTTGAGGCTGGATTTTGCTGGGGTTTTTTTGCTTCCTGGCCAGCACCCCAAGGAGGATCCCATGGGATCACGCTCCGGAGATGGTTCTGGGATGCTCTCATGGCATGGGGGCTGCTAATACCTCCAGGGACGCTAATCCCCGCATCGGCAGCCGATCTTCATCCACACCGAGACCGGCATCATCCCATCCAGAGCCCCCAGGATGCAGGGATGGCGTAGGGACCCCCAACCAAAGGCGAGGGGCACGCTAATACCCCCAAATTACGATGCTTCACGGCTTTAAAACCGCCCCCTTCCCCATCCATTTGTGCTTCCTCCCTTGCTTTTAAGCAGCCTCTTCTTCCTCATTAACGACGGGCGATGGGGTTTCTTGGTGCCGGCACCCAGCGCAGCCCCCGTGCCTGATGGGTGCCCCGAGCAGATGCTCGGCGCCGCAGGCGAAGCCGTCCTCCCTCCTCCTCCTCCTCCTCCTCCTCCTCCTCCTCCTCCTCCTCCTCGCTCTAAGATGGCCGGCGGCCCCAAAATGGTGCTGAGCATGAGACGCCATCTGCAAGGCTGGTCCCACGCCCGCCCGTGGCCTTTTTATGCAAAGGGGAATTAATTAGATTTGAATATGGTAATTAAGCCATCAAGCCCCGCCGGGTGCTGTGAGGTCCCTTCTTTTCTTCGGGCTTTCTTCTCACCCCTCTCTCCCACCGCCCCTTAACCCTTCCCCCTCCGCTTTTTGCACCCAAAGCACCGCTCCTGCATCTCAATTAAATGCCGCGTCTCGGCCATGCCATCGCCGCCCCCTTTCCCATGCCAAATTCTGTCCGTCCTGGGGATGCCGTCCGTCTGTCTTGGTCAACAGCCGTATCCGTACCCCTTGCGTGCCCATTTACCCCCCCCACCCTGCCCCGGATACCCAAAAGGAGAAGTGGGATTTCGGCAGGTGATGGCCACAACGAGAGATGGCTCCAAAATGAATTGCCCCAAGGCTGGGTTGGATTTTAAGCCTCTCTGATCCTCACATTCCCAATATCGTCTTTTTTCTTCCCAACGGCTCCGGGCCGTGCGGGTCCTGGTGTCACCCAGGTGCCGCCCTCGGCCGATGCAGGGGGATGGGTGAAGCTGCTTTTGGGATTTCTCCCAGGATATTTTGTGATGGGAAGGAAGAGAATCAAGAGTTGAAGGTGCTTTCAACATCTGGGCCCAGAAAAGGATTTTTTTTTTTTTTTTAACTGGGAATTATAACTTTCTCCATTCCCACATTTCTTCGTAGCGTCCATCCAGTCGCTCGGCCCCGGCACTGCTGGGTCTTACCCGCCGGAGCTGGGGGAGGGTGCGGAGGCTGGAAAACTGGAACGAGGGATCCGCTCAGGGGGAAAAAAAAAAAAATCCCTGGAATATTTTTTAATACCTATATCTCTATATACAAGGGAAATATTTCTCTTTTTTTCTCATGTACCTCGTAAAGCAAATGAAGGAGATTGGGAATACCTGCGGGAGCTCGTCAGAAAAGCCCCCGGGCGCTTCCTCGGCGAGTTGCTGAGAACTCGAGTCGGCTTCTTTAAAAACCGGAATATTTGCACCAGGGTCATTTCTGGTAAAACTTTTAATTGCGTCGGCAAGCCGCTCCCCTCTGAAATAAGAAGAAGGCTGAGATCATGCATATATATAAAATATGGGGGGGTATATATGGCGATATGGGGTGTGCATGTCCGGGGCTGGCAGGAGGCTCCCAGGGTTTAATCCCGGCTGGTGGCTCGGTGGCGGGCGGGGGCGGCCCCGGGGCCCCCACGCTCCCTCGCCGCGCCGGCTCTGACCTACATAGCGGGTGCTGGATGCGGCCACCCCAGCGGCGGCTGCAGGCACCCGCTCCCCGCGGCCCAACGCCTGCCGTGAGGGACACGGAGGGACCGGGGCCCTTCCCTGGCCCCAGCCTCCCCCTGGGCCTCAGTTTGGGTGAAATTAGGGAGAAATGGCGTTTCTTCTCCTCCGGCTCCTGCTGCCGGGCAGGCACGGGGCGCTTGGCAATGGTGCTCTGGGTGCTTTTGGGGACCAGTTCCCAGGCTCTCCTCGTCCCAGACCAGGCTCTGGCTCTCTCCTGGGGTGCGGGAGATGCCGATGGCATCTCCTGGGCTGTATTTCGCAGCTCAGCCTGGAACAGGACCACGGAACGCGCCTGTGCTGGCAGCCCGGGGAGCCACCCTCGTGGGGACTCCTGCTCCAGGGCACTTGTCCCCACTGCCACGGTCCCGCTGACCCCCCCCGGGCTGGCAGAGGAGAGAGAAAATACCCCCGGAGAGAGGGAAAAGGAGCAGGAGAAGGGAGGGGGTGAGGAAGAGGAGGGGAATCTATAGAGCAGGGGAGGAAGGAAACCGGTGAGAGAGAGAACTGTAGGAAAAATAATAAAAAACACAGGGGAAAAGGGGCAGAGTGGAAGAAAGGGCGGATAACGGGGGGGGCTGAGAGACAAAGCGGGGAGAGGGGCAGAGCGGAAGGTGGGCGGATGGGGCAGAGGGGACGCGGGCAGCGCGACGCTGAGCGTGGCAGCCCCGGGGCTGGGACCCACGGGGGGATGCTCCCGGCTCCCGCTGCCGCCAGGGCTCAGCCCCTCCCAGGCTGGGACAGGGGGGTGGCAGCGGTGGCAGCGCCGTCCCTGCCAAGCTGGAAAGACCCAAAGGCCTACAACCACGCCAGCATCCCCGTATCCCCGTAACTCATTAGCCAAGGCTCCCGGCTAACGAGCCCGGCCCCGCGGAGCGGGTGAGCAGCACCCATGGCGGGCGGGCGGCTGCGAGGCGCGGGGCGATAAATCTCCTGCCCGGTGCGGGTGCCACCGAAAGCCTTCCAAGCAGGATTTATCTCCCCTTCCCACTTTCCCCGCCTTCCCGCAACCGCCACGTGGATTCCCCGCGGCAAGGGAAAACAAGCGAAGATGCTTTCTTTTGTCTCCACCGCCCGCTTGGCCACGGCGCTCCGGCTCTAATCCGCCTCGGCCTCCTCCCCTCCATTCACAATTTTCTTCCCATCCCTGCGGTGGAAGAAAAGGGACAAAAATATTTTCCTTTTTTTAATTTTTTTTTTTTTTTTTTTAATTGCCAAGTAAATCAGCGTCGGGGAGGTGGCGGCAGCGCTGGGGAGGGAGGGATGGAGCCGCCCCGACAGCCGAGCCCGGCTCTGGCCGGTCCCAGGTGACCCCCGGGGTTTCACCTCCCCAAGCCCCCCGCACGACGCCCACCTCAGCTGCCTGCTCCTTGTTATTCCTTAGAGCCCTTACAAACCATTTATGCTACTTCTGGGCAAAAAAAAAAAATAAATTAATATAAATATAAGTGATGGATGTGCTGGTGAGAGCATTGGGGGGAAAGGGGGGGAGGGTGGAGAGAGCTTAAAAATTACAGTGGGAATTAGTAGGAGCCTAAGCTGTTGTTTGCGCTGCCCATTAGCATCTGCCTATTTATGTGTCACCAGGTCCTCGTGGCATCTATCCATCCATCTGGATCCTTGTCAGTCTGTCTGCCTATCTAATTATCCATTAGCATGGCAAAGCCCCCCCCGCCCCCCCCGACAGCGGTCCCGGCGAGGCAGACGTGAGCCCACCTTCCCCGTCGCGGGGAGGCTTTGCTGAGCCTTGCCGCCAGGCGAGCAAAGCCCCGCTCCTGCCTTTCACAAAGAACGCGTTACGGCGGGCGGGGAAGGCTGCGCGGTGCGGCCGGCGGCGAGGCGGCAAAGCCAGGCCGGAGCGGGCCAACGCCGGGGGCTGCGCGGCACGGCTTCTCCGTAGGGTGTCGGTCGCCCAGGGGCGTGCGTGTGCCTGCCACGGGGGGGGTGTGTGCCACGGGGGGGGGGTGTGCCACGGGGTGTGAGCACGCCAGGGCATACGCACACGCCATGACATACGTGCAGGCCATGACATACATGCAGGCCATGACATACATGCAGGCCATGACATATGTGCAGGCCATGACATACGTGCACGCCATGACATACATGCACACCATGACATACGTGCTTGCCAGGGCATACGTGCATGACAGGGCATACGCACACGCCACGGTATATGCACACGCCATGACATACGTGCACGCCAGGGCATACGTGCACGCCATGACATACCTGCACGCCATGACCTACATGCAGGCCACGACATACGTGCACGCCAGGGGACACACGCGCACGCCACGCCGCACGCTTTTCGCCGCTCACAGCTGCTCCATCTCGCCCTTGGGAAGCAAACCCGAGCGTGGGCACCGCCGTGCCGTGGGCAGCTCCGGCTCTTTGTGCCCGCGCCGCCGCCGCGTGGGGTTTCTTTGTTCGCGGCGCTGGGCAGGTTCCCCCTCCCCGCCTGCCCACGGCCCCGGCTCGGAGCGGCCGCCGAGGAGCAAATCAGCGGCGTTTGCATATTCAGAGCAGGTGGGGGCCCATATGCCTAAGATGCACCAGACAAAATTAGCCACCATAATCATAATCAAGTGTGCCGTTGTGCTGGGGGAAGGGAGAGCCTGGCAGACAAGCCGGATAATTATGAAGCTCAGCATGTGCGCAGCGGTTTTGCAACAATTATGCCGAGCTCAGCAAGCCGGCAATGATGCTCGTCACCACCACCCTCCGTCGCCCACCCGCCTGCCCCCAGCTCGCTCCCGGGAGGGCGGCAGGGCCCCGGCTCTCCCCGCGCCGCCCTCGGGGATGGAGCACGAACCGGCGGAGGGGCGGCGGGCAGCCCCCGGCCCGGTGGGTCCAGCCCTTTGCAAGTTGGTTTGGGGCTTGGTGGCAGCCATTGCTTGGGCATCCCCCCACCGAGCTGCCCCCCCTGCTCTCCCTGAGCCCCAGCCGCCTTCCCGCAGTCTCCTCTTGCAGCAAAATCCCCGTTTCCCACCCGGACCGAACCCACGGTGCCCAAGGCGCCTGCAGGACCCATCCTCCCCCGGCCCCGTGGGCGCCCGGCTGCTCTTGCCCTGCATGGAGAGCCACACCAACCCCTTGCATAAAGGAGCCCCGGCGCTCCGGCTTCACATCCCCCAGTTTATATTTGCCTCCCAGCACTTTCCCTTGCCCGTCCTCCTCTGCTCACCCCGCTCTTTGCAGGGGCGTGTTATCTCCCACGCCTCCGCTCCGCAGGCAGGAGCGAGGGCGGTGGCAGGAGGTGACACTCCGGATTCATCTCCAGCCAGCGCCGCAGGGCCGGTGTCACGCAGCATTTCCCTGGACGAGCCCCGGGGAAGGGGGAATGGGAAGCGGCCGCGTGCGCGTGGGGCCGGCGGGGGCTGCTCTGCCGCACGGCGAGGACCAGGACCAGCCCCTGCGCCGCGGCCTCGCGAAGCGGCCGCTCGGGGCTGCGCGGACACGGCTCAGCGTCGGCAGGATGCTCCGCGGCGCCTTCCAACCCGCATCCAGTGAAGGAGGAGGAAAATAATTGGTTTCCTCTTTTAAATCGGCTGGAAGCCCAAGCTGGGTCAGGGGGTGGTGCTGGGGGGATGCTCATCTTTCCCCGGAGCGCCCCGGTGCAATGGGGACAGGGGGACGGAGGTTGTAGCTGTTCCCCTGATGGATCGGCTAGGAAGGCGCTCAGCAGGCGTGGAAATCACGGCTCTGCTTCCCCCAGCACCCCTCCTCCTCCTCCTCTCCTCCCTCCGTGCGGTGTTTGGGGGTCAGGACGGGCCGTCCCCCCCAGCCCCACCAAAAACCCTGCTGGAAGCACAGTGGTACCCGCAGCTCTGGGGTTAAACAGCCCAAGAGGAGGACTTCGGAGGAAGGGTTGTGGACGTACCCGGCATCCCAGCACCTTTCTGCCCGTTACCTCCCAGCTCAATTAACAGAAGGAAGCACCAAACCAGCACAGGAACACCCAGCGGCACCGGGGATTGCTCTGCTCAGCACCGGGGATTGCTCTGCTCAGCACCGGCACCAACTGGGGGCTGGATTGCTCCAAACTGGAGGATTTATCAGAAGATGATGGCAGATCTGGGGAAGGACCAGCTTTATCCCACGGCCAGCACAGAATTGCTCCAGGAACATCTCCCAGCGTCCAGTGAAACAGCCCCAAAATCCAGTTTCTGCGGGACGGGGCAGCACAAGCCTTTGGGGATGGAGCGTGGGAGCAACCCAACATCGTGGGGGGTATTTAGGGTCCCCGAAGACCCGGCCCGGCTGTTGGAAGAGCTGTCAGCGTCACTCCCCAGGTGTCCAGTAGAGTCATCTGGGGGATTTGCTGGATCTTTTCCGGGCTGTTTTTTCCCCCGAGGAGCGGGGAAGGATGTGAGCCTCGGCAATTCCCCATCGCTCAGCATCCGAGCCACGGCGAGCAGCTCTCCCTCTCGCCCCGAGGGAACAGCGGCGGTCGCAGCCGACTCAGCCGGCTGCTTTCTGCACACCTGGGAACGGCCAAACCAGCCCACATTGGCCCAGTTTCCCACCCGCTGCCCCAGCCCTGGGTTTGGTAGCATTCGAAATAACTCTGCTGGGATTTGGATTCATGCCCGGTGCCTCCTTGCCCCAAATCAGCCAGCAGGGAGGGCAGAAGTTGCCCTTTATCAGGATTTTCCAAATCCCAGCAAACCAGGGTCATCGCCATGCCCTGCACCTTCAATCCTCCTCTTCCTCCCCCAAATGTTGGGCTTTCCCTGGCCCATCCCTTCCCCAACAAGCACCTTTGCTTAAATCATCAGCTTTGGAGCCCGGGATGCTGAGGGAGCGTCCTGGGGACTTCGATGGGCTCAGGGCAGATCCGAATCCCCCCGCACCCGGGGGTACCGGGGCTGCACCCATCCACAGCATCTCCAGCAGAAGGAGCTTAAAATATTCCTTGCTGGAGCTTTCGATCGTTTTAATTGATGGAGGAATTGGGCAGCGAGCAGAAACGCAGTAAAATAAATCAGCAGCGCGTTTCCATCGCCTCTTCCACCCCCCGGAGCTGGTCTGGGAGCAGAGCGGCTTTGCAAGACTTGGGAAAAGCGAGAAAATTCCCCCACCTGTTTGCTTTTAACCAGGCATTTTTTAAAAGGGGGAGGAAAAAAAAAAAAGAAAAAACAGGCTGGAGGGCTGTGAACAGGACCCGAAAGCAAGCCGGGGCGCGTTATTCACGCTCAGGAGCTGTCCGAGGGGCAGGATCCGCCACGCCGCGCCCCGCGGGGCGAAAGAGCGGCGACGCTCCCGACTATAAATCCCCAGATTCCCTGGATCGCCCCAGCCCGGCTGTTATTGAGATGCAGGGAGCGGGGGAGAAGGTGACCGCCGACTCCATAAATATTATTGGGGGCGACGGGGCTGCGCGGGGCCGGCGAGCGCAGACAAAGCGCCCATTGAGCTGTCGGCGGAGGCGCGACGGCCCAGCTGCCGCGGGGAGCCGGGACGGGGGTCAAGGTCAGAGGTGGCCCCTGCCCGTATTATTCCCCGCCCCCCCCCCAGCCCCTTTCCTCATGCCCATAAAATTAGTGAAGTTAAGCGGGTATCGCCGGCGCAGAGCGCCCACGGAGGGGGCCGGGAGAAGCGGCTGCGGGGGGCAGCGGCCACCGTGGTCGTGCAGGAGGGGAAACTGAGGCACCGTGCAAGAGCCCCCGCTCCGAGGGGGCAGCGCTGGTGTCGTTGTCTTTTGGGGAGCCTTTTGTGAGGCTGTTTAATAACGGGTGTGCTTGTTTTAAAGGGTGGCAGACTTGACGTCCCCAGCTCCGTGCTGGAGCACCCCCAGGACCGTGCCAACGCTGCCGGGGAGCCTGTGCCCGCCCCAAAGCACCCGGCACCCTCTGCCCAGTTCTCCCAGTGCCAGTGGTTTCTCCGTATGGATGGGCAACCGGAGCTTTCGGCTGCACACGGGAGCTGCTGGCGAGGGCAGCCCCTGACCGCTCCATCCACCCCCCAGGACTGGGGGGTTCAATCCTGCTGCCACAGAAACTTAGGTTTTTAGAATATTTTACTCCCTATTAAGCACTCCCTTAGCAACGCTTGTTTCCATGGCAAAGAGCAGAGAACCTCCATGCTGATGCCCAGCCTTGCCTTAAACTATAATTCAGCTCATTTTACTTGGCCACCGTCCCATGGGCCAGGTCCCCAGCACCCGTGGGGGTTGCCCACCCTGGGAGGGACCACGGGCCCCTGTCCTGGGCTGCGGGCCAGGCTGGGGACACAAAGCAAGGGTGGGTTACCTGGGAACAGGAGGTGTGCGGCGTGCAGAGCCTCTCCTTGCAAAAACCAGGCGCTTGGGGCGCACTGTGCACCCCAAAAAGCTGGTCTGCACCCCCTGCGAGCCCAGCTCGGGAGCTCCTGGGGTCTCAGGGCAGAGCCGTGCCCAGCTGCGGGGCAGCCCAGGCTTCCAAAATGGCTCTAACGAAGCCGGGGGGGGCTGCGGGCTTTCCTCCCATCCCTGCTTTTGAGAGTCTCCAATCCTTAACAAACTCAAGCAAACGAGGCGCAGGCCCCTGGGACGGTGCTGGGTGCCGGCGGGTGCTGCAGCACCAAGCCAAAGGGGGGGGCTGGGTGCTTTGGAGTCCGAGCTGGTGGGGGCTGGCGCTGCGTGGTGAGAACCGGCCTCCAGCAGCCTCGCTTGTCCAAAGGGGCACGGGAGGCCCGTAACAATTGGGATTCCTGCAAAAAAAAAAAATAATCCAAGTGGGAAGGGTATTTTTTCATTTCCAAAAAAACCCCAGCGGCGTTCTGTGCTCCGCTTGGCATTTTCAAAGAAATGGGTTTAATTCTGATCTATCCATCCCCCATGGAAAAAAGCTCCACTTGGGAGCGATGGCCGGTTCGGGGGACGGCCCCTCCATGGGGACGTTCCCTCCAGGAATCACCCAGGGGCCCCGTTTTCCACCCCAGAGTCCCAAATCGGTGTTCCTGTGGGTGCAGGCACGGCACTGCTGGGTTTGCCCAGCTCCATCTCCCCGGCAGGAGAGAGGAAAATCTCCTTCCTCGCCGGGCTTTTATTTTGCTGCAGCGGTAACGAATTCTTGCAGCGGTTTGTGCCCTGAAGGAGCCTTAAAACCTCCCAAATTTGACAGCCCAAAATAGCTATTGCTCTGCTTGTTTCCAAGTGTTCACTAGCCCTGATTTATTTACCCCGGTTATTTGAATCCGTCGCGCGCTTTGAATCCCAAATCCTAAGCAGAATGGGAAAAAAAAAAAACCCAACCTGCATCTGTCGTTTGGACGCTCTTGCACTCGTTCAGCGGGGGGGGGTTATCGCTTCGCCTCGCCAGAAGGGTGGCCCCTGTGCTGGGGGTCCTGGGGAGGGCTGGAAAAGCCGAAACCCATCCTGACATTACCAGCTCCTGGGATTTCCAAGCATCCCGACCATGCGGCTGCTCCAGGAGTATTTTTCCCAGCCCTCGATAGCCCCGTTGATGGTGGGGGAGGCTGGCGGGGCTGCAGGGGGACCCGAGAGCAGCCGGAATTGCTGGTGCCACCCCCGTGCCCCCCTCTGCCCCGCGCCGGCGCTCCCCCATGCCGGAGCCCATCGGTGCCGATGGAGAAGCCCCCGCCGCGTCCCTCCTTGTCCCGGCCCCGCCGTGGTTTTGTGTCCGGGGTGCCGGCACGCTGCTCGGGGAGCACCAAGGAGCAAAATGCAGATTTTGTGGTGCAGAAGGACGCGGGTCAGGCGTCTGCAGGGCAAACCCCAGGGCGGGACGAAGCCAGGGCAAGGCTCCCGCTAGGGGGGCATCTGAGGGCGTTCAATCATGGAAAATCCCGTGGATTTTCTTCCCGCTGGCTTGCACAGCCCAAATCGCTCTCCCTGGTGGTATTTTGAGCCACCCGACCCCGACTCCTGGCTTGCTGTAGGCTCCGTTTGGAAAGTTTTGAAATTTTGAGGCACTGGATGATTTGCAGTGGATGATCCCCCCTGCTTGGGACCAGCATCTCTGCCCCGAGCACCCGCTGGGCGAGGGCGGGCTCCGAACCTTCCCGAAACTGGAAATGAAGGGATGAAGGGCAGCGAGGGTGGATGGGGCCGCGGGGAGAGGATGGTGCCCCCCCCATCCTCCTCGTCTCCCCAGCTCCCCCAAAACAGGCTCAGCTTTTCTCGTGCACACACACACACACACACACACACGCCTCCGCCACGCTGCTGGGGAACGGGTGAAATTAATCCCTATGGAAATTTATGTAAATGAATTCCTTGCCTGGACTCTCAAGCTGTTCCCAGCCTGGCGAGGGCAGGGCAGCCGGGACGGGAGGGGGGGAGGGAGCGTGGCCCCCCCGGGCACCCCAGTTCCCACGTTACAGCCACATCCCACGGGGCTGTTCCCCCCCCGGCGGTTACCCCAGGGGTGCTGAGCCGTGCCACAAACCCAGGTTTGGGCCAAAAAACTGCCCGGGGGCTCCAGGGGGGTCACTGGTGCCTTGCCCCTGGGTCGGAGCGGGGAGAAGATGCCGGTGGCTCTCGCCGTGCCCCGGCAAGGTCAGGGGCAGCATCCGGACAGGCTGGGCTCGGTCAGCGCGTTAGGGAACAGCGAAATTAGCTGAGCAGTTCAATAAATAAGAAATAGAGGTTTTCCTGCCCCAAACACACCTTGGGTAATTAATTAATTTCACGCTGTGTGCAGCGGCGGGATCAAGCCCTTCCCCTTCCCACCGCGCTGGACGAGCTGCTGAGGTCCTCATCCCGGCCGTCCCTGTGCTGGGCTCGAGCGGCCTCACCCCACGCGATGCGGGGGGGACACAACACACAGACGGGGACCCCCTTGGCCCCAGGGAGGCAGAGCCAGCGCCACTGTGAACCCCAAGCTCCGGGGGAGCAACGCAGCCCCCCTGGGAGAGGGGGGCCCAGGGCATCTGCATCCCCCGGACAAGGCTCCTGCGAGCTGGGGCGCAGGCGTGGGATTGCCAGCGCAGGCGAGGGGCGAGGGAGACCCGGGGAGCGGCTTTGCTGTAGAATTGGGGTGGGAAAGACATTAGGAAAAATTTTAGACATTAGGAAAAATTTCTTCCCCGCAAGGGCTGTCAGGCACTGGAAGGGGCTGCCCAGGGAAGGGGTCGAGTCGCCACCCCTGGGGGGATTTAACAGGACAGACGCAGTGCCTAGGGACAGGATTTGGGGGTGGGATGGCAGGGGTAGGGGAACGGGTGGGCTTGATGATCCTAAAGGGCTTTTCCAAGCCAAACGCTTCCATGATTCTATGATTCTGTGAAAGGTTGGGTCTGCAGGGAGCCTGGTTTTGGGGAGGACACCTCCGGGCCACGAGCACCCTCCCTGCACACCGGCGGCTTCGCGGTGTCCTGGAGGGCGAGCCCAGGCGGGCTCTGCCAAAGCCCAAGCCCGAAAGCGCGGAGGAGGAGCTTTTGTGCCACGCTCAATCTTCCCGCTGAAGCATCAGGCGATGGCAGCACGGGCGGAGGCGCCCAGGCCTTGCCCAGCCCTGACGGGCGCCCACGCCCCTGGGGACCCCGCACGCATCCCCAAGGGCACCTCGGGGGAAGGAGCCCCCCCACCAGCCTGCCCCGCACCCCCGCCCCGCGCAGAACCCCAAAGCTGGCCGAGCCCTGGTGGGGGATCGGGGCTGGGCGAGCCGGCGAGAGCGGGGCGCTTCGGGGGGGGCTGTGCCATTTCCGCGCCGCTGCAGCACCCCATGGAGCGACGCCGAAGGCTGAACGTGAAGGGCGAGCACGAGGATGCCCCGACTGGCCCATTAATGAGCGAATTTGGGCTCAGGCCCTGCAAAGCTGCCTGAGGGAAAGGCTGGGGGGGGGGACGGAGCTGTAGGGAGGAGGGAAAAGCTGGAATTGGGGAGGGGTGCGTGCACCGCGAGGCGGCGCGGCAGCCCCGGTGCAGGCAGGAGGTAACACCGTGTGTGCTCATCCGCAGGCAGCTGCCTGGCTCTGCTGACTGCACCCCAGCGCTGGGGCGTTGGGACCCCCCCGAGCAACCGGCAGCCGGGAGCGAAGCGGAGCCCGCGGGGACGGCGTGAGGGGCAGCCTGTTTGCAGCAGACCCGGGCACGACGCGCGGCTCTCGGTGAGGATGTTTCGGAGTGGCCTGTGGGAATGGAGCGGGATGGGGGGGACCCCCTGAACCCCCCAGCAGTGCTCAGATCCCCCCGCAGCTCTCGCTGCTCTAGGAGCATCACCTTAAAGGTCTTGCATGAGTTTTGCAGGGCACAGCCTCCGCTCCTGCCCGTGTGGGAGCTCTTCTCCCCGTTAGACACCGGCAGCAACGTGGTTTTTCGCGCTCCTGCTGTCACCTGCCCTCTTGCAAGATGTCCCAGGGCGTCACCAGCCACTTAAATACCCGTGACCCCAAACTCCTGCTTGTCCCCACTGCCAGAGCCCATTAGAAATGTCCCCACATGCATGGAGGGATGGGGACCGGGGTTGCGGGGACGGCAGGAATGACTCGGGCGGGGAGTTGGCCCGGTGGTGACACGGTCACCTCCCGGCCGTCCCATGGGGACTCAGCCCCAGTTCTCACTGGTCTGGGCCTGGGCTCACACCAGTTTTTCCCATTAACAGCTGACATGAGCAGACGCCGCGGGGTCCGGATGACCAAGAGAGGCTGGAGGAAAACCAAGGCTGGGTTGGACACGTGTGCGGGGTGCAGGCAGGTGCCCTGCCCGTCCCCAGGGCAAGGGTTTGCTCCCTCCCTTCCCATATCAGCACCCCCCCGGCTGAAGCCAGCCGTGCCCGGGGGTCCCACCGGTGCCAGGCGGGGTGCACGGATGATGAGATGACATCCCGGGAATCTGGAGGGACACGGAGCCACTGCCACCGAGCCCGAGGAATCGGGAGGACGAGATCTGCAGCCTGATGGAGGCGAAAGAGAAAAAAAACCCTCACGTGCATTAAAGGTGTTCCAAGCCCCCAGCCACGCCGCAGCCTGGTCTCCCTTGCGCCACTGGTGTCTGAGCAGGGTTTTGCCCCTTCTTGCAGGACACCCCAAATCCCCGTGGGACCCAGTGCCCAGGGTGAGTTTCCTTCCCCACGGGTTGAGCTTTTATCTCGCCAGCCCTCTCCTTCCCCGCAGCGGGAGGCGAGGGGTGCCCCGAGGGGGTCCTAGCCCCGGAGGGGATGG